>AWOL01S0001260.1:0-34836 GCA_000715115.1 Nicotiana otophora | reverse complement strand
CTCCACTCCCTAGTCGCTTTTCTAACATAGGGTCTCCACTCCCTAGTTGATGATTTTTAGACATATGGTCTCCACTCTCTAGTTGATTATTTTCCAACATACGTTCTCCACTCCCTAGTTGATGATTTTCCAACATAGGGTCTCCACTCCCTGGTTGATGATATTTTAGACATAGGGTCTCCATTTCCTAGTTGATGATTTTCCAACATAGGGTCTCCACTCCCTAGTTGATGATTTTTAGACTTAGGATCTCCACTCCCTAGTCTCTTTTCCAATATAGGGTCTCCACTCCCTAGTTGATATTTTTAAGACATAGGGTCTCCACTCCCGAGTCGCTTTTCCAACATAGGGTCTACACTCCCTAGTTGATGATTTTTAGACACAGGGTCTCCACTCCCTAGTCCCTTTTCCAACATAGGGTCTCCACTCCCTAGTTGATTTTATTTTAGATATAGGGTCTCACTCCCTAGTCGCTTTTTCCAACATAGGGTCTCCACTCCCTAGTTGATTTTATTTTCAGACATATGGTCTCTACTCCCAAGTCGCTTTTCCAACATAGGGTCTCCACTCCCTAGTTGACTTTATTTTTATTTTTTAGATATAGGGTCTCCACTCCCTAGTCTCTGTTTTCTCAGGGTACACCAATCCTGACTTTATTGCTTTCAATAATGAAGTAGTATAGAGTTTTGTTACAAATAACTCACGAAAGTTTTCTAATGAAAACTGGGGCAGAAATATTTTGTTCATTCGTTTGTTTTGGTGTCTGAGCAGGTTTTTACCTCGAGGCACAGGGTTCGAGATGACCAAAAGAAATCTTAATCTAAAATAAAGAAAAGAAGAGGAAAATAAGTGAATTCAAAGAGCAGAAGCGGAGAAAAGATGTGGATTGCCCAAGACATGACTGAAGTCACAAGCTTTACATGTCCCGTCTTGATCCGAAAAGCTGAAGAAAAATGAACTAGCGCCTGTAGCTTACAAGCATCAAGGTTCAGATCGGAGTCTGTGTGAAGAACCAACCAAAACTCAAGATCAAGTTTCAAAAGACTTATAGATAGGAATCTTGTAACTCATAGGTGATAGGCTTGTTTAGTTTTTTTTTTTAGATTTTGATTTTAATGTAATAACAGGACCACGTACCGGAACCTCGACTGAACCTCGCTCGACTCTCGAACTCATCACTCCATTATTCTTCTTGAACTATACGCGACCTGATTTCCTTACAACCCGGGATATGTAGGTTATCTAAAATCAGGACTCGGTTGCACCTTTTTCTTTTATTTTCTTCCTTTTTTAAATAATGATATGGTCAAAAATTAGTGACACGGCTCACTTTTTCTTTGCCTGAAAACTCTTCATGTTTCCAAGCAAAGAAGGGCAGCTGTGAGCACCTAATATTTGGCTATATTTGAGTTTTTTATCACTTTTTAGTATATAAATACTTTCTAAGTTTAATATTAATATTTTAACCTTTATTTTGCTTTTTCTTAGGTTTAATTGATAAAACTGAAACCACAAAAATATTTTATATTCTTAGAGTAGTAGTTTTTAATTTTGCAAAAGAAAGAAAATTCTTTAGAAATATGTATATTCTTATACTAGAAGTAGTTAGTTAATATTTTATCTTACTATTTCAATTTAGTAGGAATAATAATCTCTTTCACTTAACTAAAAAAAAGGGAAGATTCCATATTGTTTCCATTTCACAAATTTTTCCCTTACCATTGGATTTTNAATATTTTATCTTACTATTTCAATTTAGTAGGAATAATAATCTCTTTCACTTAACTAAAAAAAAAGGGAAGATTCCATATTGTTTCCATTTCACAAATTTTTCCCTTACCATTGGATTTTACGTGATCACAGTACACACACCTCCATTTTGATTGACTTTATTATTTATTTTATCACTCACTCCTTTAGGGATAATATACAAATATCACTCTTTTGTCCCTTAACCATCTCAGCTACAGATGCATACACGCATATAGTAAATTAATTCTTCAATAACAGCTAGCAAAGGTAGCCTTCCAAGAAACTTCCCTAATTATTATCCGAATTTCAAATACAACTGCACACACACATGCCTATATATCTACACACACATTTTAGAATAAAAGAAAAAGGAGGAAGATAGATAGATCTAGCGAGAGAGGAAAAGGGGGAAGATCAGAAAGAATAAAAAATCCGGAACCTCCTTCTTCCCCAAGCAAAAACGCATCAAACCTCCATTAACACCCACCCTCAATTTCAGCCATTATACACCCGAAAACCAACAACGAAATGCCGCCTTAAAACCCCTAAACTCCAACTCCAAGACTCATGCAGCCTACCCCTTCTTCACAAAAACAGCCACACACCACACTCACGAGAGTGATAAAAAAAAACAAATCTGAAAATAGAAATAGAGAGGGATTCGGGCAGAAAGAAAAAGGGATTTAGGGTTCTTGTTTTCAATTTATTTTCAGATTTTTTAGGCTAGCAAAAATTCGAGAAAACCAAAGAACAAAAAAAATATTTTTTCAGTTTCTTCTATTTAAATTTTTGTTTTCCAAAAAAAGGTTGAAGTTGAGTGATTAAGTTGAGGATTGAAGCCGGTTCGAGTTTCCGTTCAAGGTATTCAGTCGAGGCCGAGTTCTTGTGGCGTTTCCATAGCTGTTTGGTTTGAATATTTATCGCCATTTCGTGCATACAGTTGGTCCGAGTATATCTTTGTACTCACTATTTTACTCGTTTAAAGAAAGCACATCTCAGGTCTATTTCTTGACATCCTTCTCTTCTATTTTTGTCACCTTACATGCTTGTGAATTTTTAGTCGGATTGATCGTATGAGCTGATGTTATTTCACTTTAACATGGTTCCGTCTCATCTATGCTTTCTGTGTTGGATTTTTGAGTTCAAATTATCTGCTCTTGGTTAGAAATTGTAGCAAATCAGCATGTCTTCTTCGCTTAGTTAGTTTGTTTGCTATGGATTTTCCATTGCCGTAGTTTAATTAGTTTAGATCACAAATCGATAGTGCATTCAGTGATTAATATTAGTTAAGTATATGTTCTCTTCTCTGTTAGGCCAACTTTAGGCAGAAACTATGTGATTTATATATGCTTTGTTCACCCGTTCTGCCTAGAGTTCATTAATCTCAAAATCTTAGGAAAATATTTAAACTCATAAACATCGTAGCTTGCTTTAGGCGCAATTAATAATTAATCATCGTGGTTGTGGGTACGGTTCCCGTGGCATGGTCATGATACTTAACCCTCAATTTGAGCGTGCGTTTCATGTGACCCGACCACAACTTCAAATAATAATAAAATAAATATGTTGTAAATCGCGGGTGCGTTTCACGTGACGCGATTTGTAATATGTACAAAAACAACGAGTGCGTGACATCTCGACTTGTTCAAAAATAACTCTATAAATACTATAAAGCAGTTTAAATACATAATTAAAAGCGGTCAAAGGTAAAAATACACCATATGTTTTAAAATGTATATAAATTAGATAATTGGACCAATTATTAATAGTTGAGCGACCGTGCTAAAACCACGAAACTCGAGAGTTCCTCACACCTTCTCCTGGATTAACAAAATTTCTTACCCGGTTTTCTGTGTTCGCGGTCATAATAAGAGTCAATTTCCTCGATTTGGGATTTAAAATAAACCGGTGACTTGGGACACCATAAATTATCCCAAGTGGCGACTCTGAAATAAATAAATAATCCCATTTCGAATAATGTCACTTCAATTGAAAAAACTCCCTATCCCCCTCGGAAAAAAAAAAGGTGTGACAGCCATCACAATTGGACTAATTAATATGGGATTGGATTTTTTTTTTTAAAAAGGAGGATTTTGTGAAGTCCAATTTGGAATGGACTTTGAAAGACAAAAAGAAGCCACCATCTTTGATTTGCCCTATTAGAAAAATGTTTTGACTTTATGTATATATACACATATTTATGAACGTGAAGAGGCAGTCAGTGTGAAAAATCATAAGGTGTATGCACCGCACGAAATTCTAAGAGAAATATATTCTTGACAAGAAAATAGTTTTCTTTGTTCTTCTTGGCTGAAAATTTTTAAAAATTTGCAATGGAACCTGGGCGTAGCATTTTTCGCATTTGTGATCCTTTTGTCACTTTTGCGAGGTGCCCAGCTTCGCATTTGCGAGCTTTTGTGTCGCATTTGCGACTTAGGCAGAGTTGGTCAGGCTTCGTTTCTGCGACGCCATTGTCGCATTTGCGGCCTACGCATTTGCGAACCTCATGTTGAAAATGCAACATCTGAGACTGGTATAAGGACTTTTATTACGGGACTTAGCCTCTTTACCCTCAGTTTCCACTTGGTTTTGGGCAATTTTAAGAGCATTTGTGGGGAATTTTCATCAAAATCAAGAGGTAAGTGATCCCTATCAATACTTAAGTTAAATACACGAATTATGGATAGATTTAACATGAAATTAAGGTGAAAATTATGAGATTTTGTTGGAACATAGGGTTTGGTAAAAGTAAGATTTGACTACAAAATTAATTATATAATTGGGAATAAATTATATATTTGAGTTCGTGTGGTCGTGGGTAACATTTATATTCGAAAATTTCCGGAATCCGGGCATGTGAGCCTGGGGTGAATTTTAGGAATCTTCTAAATTGGGTTAGGTAATTACTCTAATAGCTAAATTATGAACTTTTGAGCATATATTCATTAGTTTATACAACTTTTGATTAGTTTAGGAGTCCTCAGTGTCGTTTGAGGAGTTGTAGTGAGGTTGACGAGCCGGATTGAGGACTTGGAACCGAGGTAAGTCTCTTGCCTAACCTTGTAAGAGGAAATTTATCTCCTTAGGTGTATTAATTATTGTGTGCTACTTGTCGTGGGGAGCTACGTACACATGAGGTGACGAGAGTCCGTAGTAACTATAGTCACGAGATGGCCGGGTAGACTTAGATTTATATCATGCATTTAAATGTGCTATTTTATGCATATCCTGTGTAATAATTATCTTGTTTAGGACTGAGATTGAGGATTTTAATTAAGGATATCGATTTAGTCTCTTACTTTAGAAAAAATGGAAAATATTTGATAAACTATTGATCCGTGTCTACTCATCTTGCATGTGTTTCCGTGAGCGAGGTAAATTTCTCTACTCTTATGGGATCGGTCTGTTCGCCTCAGCAGTGAAATAAATTACTCTTATGTGATCGGGCCATTCGCCTCGGTATTATGGTAACCTCTTATGGGATCGGATCGTTCGGCTCGGCAGGTTGGTAACAGTATTCTTATAGGATCGGGCCATTCGCCTCGGCAGCTTCGTGCTTAATAACTTGAACTGGATTTGATTTGGTAACAATTGAGTTAGCGCCTTCGAGGCCGTCTATGACATGTTTAGAGATTTGATATAGACTCATGTGTGGAATTACATTAGTTACTTTTATTTGCTTCGTTGCTACTTGTTGTACACTCACCATGTCTACTTTATGTATTTCTATTATTATTTGACCTCTAGTAGGTGTCAAGTCGACCCCTCGTCACTACTTTTTTGAGATTAGACTAGATACTTACTGGGTACGCGTTATTTTCTGTACTCACGCTACACTTCTGCATTGATGTGCAGGTACTGAGACAGGTACTACCAGTGGTCACGTGGGCGCGTAGCCGATCTTCTACGAAGACTTAATGGTGAGTTGTTTGCCTTGCTACGATCTGCAACACCAGAGTCTCCCTCTTCCTTGTTTATTATTTCTGTCTATTACCTTTGAGACAGTAGTTGTATTAGTTTTGTATATTCCCTAGATTGCTCATACACTTGTGGCACCCTATTTTGGGGACTTTTAGCATTTATGTACTGTTGTACTTATCATTTCCATCACTACAGTGGATGTACTTATCACACTGGTATTTTGTAAAGAAAAGAATATGTATAGTTGCATGAGATCTTATTTATTTTGTTCTATTAAAAGGAAAACCTTTGTTTAAAATGTCAAAAGGGGTAATTAAATTGTAGTTTCACTTGTAGGCTTGCCTAACGACAGTGTTACGTGCCATCGAAACCTATTATTGGTTTTGGGTCGTGACATCAATGAAGTTCACTAAGTGCATTATGTATTCACGTCTCCATAACAGTATATTTTTCTATTGAGATATAAGTTGTAGTGTGACGACGCTACGCGCTAGGAGCATTGATTTTCTATCTGTGAACCTCACTTATGAGTTCATCAAAAGTTTGTGATATATATGTCATCTTCTCATTCTATTCTATATAGCTTGAATAATGTCTCTATAAGTTCCATGATGTTCCTATGGGAGTTGTACGTGTACTTCGGGTTCGATATATTATGTAATCATTTGTTAAATATATCACCTATACAATTGGGCTAAGAATCATATTTACAGATATTTGTGTATCTACAAATATTGATTTGGGCATAGTATTTGTATCTCTTAGCCACAACAAATTTGAGTGTACATCGTTATATCATTTGAAATTAAATTTCGCCCTATATAATATAATTAATGTACACAGTCGAAATCGAACCCACTTACGACATGGTAGGTTAGGCTCGGAACATGACAACCAAGGGCTGAAGATCGATCTCGAGTCCTATTAAGCTAGGACCCGGGGTCAGAACGCCTACCTTCGAGAATATTGAGTTTGTGATCCCGGAGTCGACTTTAGCCCCGATCGAGCTCGAAGAAACATTGTTAGCATGATCAACAGAAGACCAAAATATCCGTGACCGGTCAAATATTATGGCGGAAATCTCGGCACGTATCAGTAAGGAAGCGACAATCAGCTAATCAAGGGANAATCTCGGCGCGTATCAGTAAGGAAGCGACAATCAGCTAATCAAGGGATTTTTACCTTTTATACAATTGTACCTAAAATAGAATGCTTCTACTATATAAAGGGGGGTTTGGTAATTCATTGGGGATATTGTAACATGCATCCCAAAGCAATATATTGTTATTATTTCTCTTTAAGCTTTTGTTCTTCTACATCCTGAAACTGATTGAAACGTACCTGACTCTAGGGTGGCTAACCTTCCAAGGCTGATATTATTCAATTCGTGTGGCTGCATTTACTTTGTCATTATTTATTTCAATTGCGATCTAATTTATCATTTTGTATCAAGTTAGTCCACGTATCCTTAAAACTACTTACAAATTTAATTGTTATCCGATTTTGAGGGTAAACAGTTTGGCGCCCACCGTGGGGCTAAGGATAATAGTGATTGTTTGATACAAATCTCTATAACACACACTACTTTACACTTGTTCTTTGAAGTGTCTCTAATTTTAGGTTAAAACTCAAAATTTCGAACTCTCAATCAGCACCCCTACATGTTGACAACGAGTATGGTCATCACGGTGAAAATAACAACATAGCGCCCGGTGACGAGGTACCGTCTGTTGATCCAATTGGAATTCCGGTCGCAGACCCAATTGATGCTAATTCACATGTGACTATCGACACAAATCTGCCTACCGACTCCGAGAATATCGCCCGTGGTGGAGCCCGATCGGCGGCTCAAAATACACAAAACATAGGTGGAGATGGGATCAGTTTAAGGGTGATCTTCGAAATGATGCAGGCTTAACAAGCGGTGATAGCTCAGTTACAGAACCAAATCCGCGCATTGAGTAGAGTCGAACCCGATCCACCCCGGAAAGTCATCCGCAGGGATGAACCGGTCGCAGAGAGGTTGAATGAAAATGAATCGGGGACTAACTCCGAGATCATAAAGATGCTCGAGAAACTGACAAAACGAGTAGAATCAGGGGAGAAGAAAATCGAAGCTAATGAAAAAAAGATGAAAACCTACAATTCCAGGGTAGACCAAATCCCAGGAGCACTGCTGATATTGAAAGGCCCGGATTCCAAGAAGTTCGTGCAAAAGCCTTTTCCTCCAAGCGCGGCTCCAAATCCAATCCCTAAGAAATTCTGCATGTCCGAGATTCCTAAGTATAACGGAACGACCGACCCAAATGAGCACGTGTAACGAATCGACCGGTCGTTTTGAGCATTTACGCTCCTTTCAACTATTTGAAGTCTTGAATAACTTCCTACGAGGTATTATGACCTATGTAAATTATCGGTTTTGGTTTTAAGGTATTTCGGTGTTAGCTTGGAAGAATGAATTTTCATGTTGGAAGCTTAAGTTGAAATAGTTGATCGGATATTGACTTATATGTAAATGACCTTGAAATTTAATTCTGATGATTCCAATAGCTCCGTATGGTAATTTTGGACTTAGGAGCATATCCGGAAAATTATTTGGAGGTCCATAGTGGAATTAGGCTTGAAATGCCGAAAGTTAAATTTTTGGAAAATTTGACGGGGGGGTTGACTTTTTGATATCAGGGTCAAAATCCAATTATGAAAATTTTAATAGGTCAGTTATGTCATTTATGACTTTTGTGCAAAATTTGAGGTCAATTGGACGTGATTTGTTAGGTTTTAGCGTTGTTTGTAGAAATGAAAAGTTTCAAAATTCTTTAGGATTGAATCTATGTGTGATTCATGTTTTTAGCGTTGTTGGATGTGATTTGAAGACTTGACTAAGTTTGTATAATGTTTTAGGACTTGTTGGTATATTTGGTTGAGGTCCCGAGGGCCTCAGGTGAGTTTTGGATGGTTAACAGATCAAAAGTTGGACTAAAACACCTGCTGCAATTTCCTTCTGTTGGGAATTTCTTATGCTGGAAATTCGAGGCCTAGAATTGAGCCCAGAATCTCCCAGAATCGAGCCCAGAATCTCCCAAAATCGAGCCCTGAATCGTGCCTAGAATAGGGCCATGATCGAGCCCAAGATGGAGCCACGATCGAAGGCAGGGTCGAGGGCCATGATCGAGCCCAGGATCGAAGCCACGATCAAAGGCAGGGTCGAGGGCCATGATCGAAGCCACGATCGAAGGCAGGGTCGAGGGCCATGATCGAGGACCACGATCGAAGGCCAAGATCGAGGCAGTACCGAGGGTTGTCTGGGCAGAATTATAAAGCAGGAGACTTCGTCCCATTCGCCATTTTTCACAAATTGGAGCTTGAGGAGAGGCGCTTTTTGATAGATTTTCAAGGAAAACTTGAGGTAAGTTCCTTGTAATTATTTCTACATAATAATATTGAATTATCATCGAATAATCTCACTAGATTACATGTTCTTGAGGTGTAAATCGGAGATTTGAACTTAGAAATTTGGAAATAAGATTTGTAGATTTGAGAGTCGAGTTGAGGTCGGATTTTGGTAAAATTGGTATGGGTAGACTCGTGGTTGAATGGGCTTTCGGATTTTATAACTTTTGTCGTGTTCCGAGACATGGGCCCCACAGGCANATGGTATGCTCGGTTCTTTTAGTTCTTATGATGAGGTGAGGTTTTACGGGTGTTTTGTGGCAATACTCTCGGACTTAGCAACCTGTTTGGCTTGGTCGAANCCACGGGCAATTTTTGAGCTAAATTTCAGAATTTTATGGAAAATTAGTATTTTCTTATGGAATTAATTCCAATAAATTTTATTGACTGAAACAAATTATTTGTGATTAGATTCGAGGCATTTGGAGGCCGATTTGCGAGGTAAAGGCATAACAGAGTAAAGAATTTCACGTTTTGAGGTAAGTAACAGTTATAAATCTGGTCCTGAGGGTATGAAACCCCGGAATTTTGTGTCATGTGATTATTTTAGAGGTGACGCACATGCTAGGTGACGGGCGTGTGGGCGTGCACCGAAGGGATTGTGACTTGGTCCGTCCCGTGAAACTGTAAAGTTGAATAACTTGTTGTTAGCTATATGCTCTCTTTGCGTTGAATAAATTTGACTGTAAATCATGTTAAACATCATGCTTAGGCTATGTGATAGTACTGTTGGGACCCACAAAGGTCGCGTACTTGTTGAATTAATTGTTAATTATTGTCTTGTACTCAGTCATGATTTTTCTTGTGCATCGTACCTCAGTCTTTCTTGATATTTGTTGATTCACTATGTTATCTTTGTTTGGACTGATCTTTGTGATTTTCGAGAGCCCGAGAGACTAGAGAGGTTGAGGACTGAGTAAGGTCGAGGGCATGTCGGTGAGGTAAGGATATTATGGCACGTGAGTTGTCCGTGCAGGATATTATAGCACGCGAGTTGTCCGTGCAGCAGGTGAGTTGTCCGTGCGAATTATGGCGCTTGGGCTATAAGAGACCCTCCGGAGTCTGTACACCCCTAGTGAGCGCGGGTATCCATTGAGTGTGAGTGTTGAGGGCTGAGAGTCGAGTGGTTGAGCTGTTGTGAGGAGTTAAGTGATTGTTTCCCTGAGAGGCTATACTTGCTTTTTATTTGTTATTGCATTTAGTTGCTATCTGTCATTGTTGTGAAATTCTTTGAAAGATTCTATATCCGGATTACATGAACATGAACTGTATAAAATTAATTTGACTTAAACTGTTGTATTTGAAAGCATGTCTATTCTTTGCTGGAATTACTGAAAGTGAACTATAACTGTGTAGCTCGTCACTATCTTTAGTTCCTTAGTTATTATTGTTACTTACTGAGTTGGTGGTACTCATACTATACCCTGCACTTCCTGTGCAGATCTAGGTATTTCCGGACATAGCGGGTGTTGATTCTTTCGCGCAGTTGATTTTCTAGAGATTCTGAGGTAGTTGTTGTATTTCGCTGACCTTGTCTCTCCTTCCCTATCTCCTTGGTTACTGTATTTGGTCTCAGACTATCATAGACCGTATTTTCCAAACTTGTAATCATATTAGATGCTCATGTACTCAGTGACACCAGGTTTTGGGGAGTGTTCGTATCAATATTTGTGGTATTTTGTATTGTATTTAAATATTAAATTTTTAAACTTAAAAGAAAGTGTGGTTTATTGATATTATTGGCTTGCCTAGTGTCGAGATAGGCGCCATCACGACAATTTGGGATTTTGGGTCGTGACAAGTTGGTATCAGAGCTCTAGGTAACATAGGTCTCACCAGTCATAAGCAGGTTTAGTAGAGTCTTGCGGATCGGTACGGAGATGCCTGTACTTANGGATGATTGAGGTATTTTATGGTGGATGTTGCATAAGCTTGAGAAGAATTTTCGTTGAACTGACTGCAGTATTATGGCAGTAATGAAGTATGAGTATTATGAGTTATCAAGTGTTTTGTTCTATGGCTTTGAGCCAAGTGGGGGAGTCTGCTATTGACAATTCAATTTCATGGATATATGTTAAATTTTAGTTTTGGTTTGAGGTATACTTGTGGGTTAGTTATGACTTACAGAGGTGGAGATCGAGGATGACTCGGGGTAAGTAAATTCCTGGATACGGGTTACATTGAACTTTATGAAAATATGAAAATTTTGGAATGATTAAGTTGTTATTTTGAAGGATGTAGTGTGCACGAAGTATGAATTCGATTGGTCGTGTTAAGGCAGGGTTACTTCTTTGAGTGTTGATCGAGCTAAAGGAACACATGTCTTTCGGCCCGTTTGGGGCATAGTAAATTACATTTGAGCATAGTGGATGACTCTCGAGAGGGTTCTAATGGATTCAAAATGTATATGTGGAAATTGAAAATTTTTCAAATTTGTATTTCACTAGAATCGGTTACTTACATTGGATGCTATCGGGACGTGCGATAATTCTATTTGAATATGGATTCTATATTTCAGTATAAGAAAGGAAAGAGGAACAATTTTAAATTCGCATAAGGTATTTTCAGAGTGAGTGTTACAGTTATAGTATTTATGGAGATGCTTAAGAAGAATACAATGTCTTATGGGCCTTAGGACGGTGTAGTTTTATGTTAGGATGTCTTATAGTGAGCTTTGGTTAAAGTAGTGGTGTTCTGACAAGGAGAAATGGCAACTTGAGGATAATCCAGAAGAGACTTGGAGAAAATAAGACAAATGGGTAACATGCTGGATCAATATGGTAATGGTATGCTCGGTTCTTTTAGTTCTTATGATGAGGTGAGGTTTTACGGGTGTTTTGTGGCAATACTCTCGGACTTAGCAACCTGTTTGGCTTGGTCGAATTAGAGGAATTCAGTTCTGATAGCTTGGTTATGTGCAAATGGATTTCAAAGTGTTCATGATAGTTTCTACCATGGTTTGAACCGGATATTTTCTACCGGTGTGGGGAACATGTTGTGTATTGTGAATTTCTCCTGGAAAGAAGCAAGAGAGAGGTTTCTAACTAATAGGGTATGTAATTTGCTGGTGACTTAGAGTTTATAATGAGATTCACGTGCCTTTCACATGATAGATGTGATGTGTTGTGCCAGATTTAGATTTACATGTACAAGGTGGCAGTTCATTCTTGAAAGGAAGATCACGAATTTTGGACACAATGATCAGTTTTAGATATTAAGATGAATGTTATAACTGCTCGATAATCCCTGAGAAGGGTGCGCATTTCAAAAGGCGCATTATGTTTTGACTTACAAATGTTCATTGGTATTGCAGTACTCACCTGGTTTATAGACTGCTGATATTCAAATTATTGCTATGTGGCATGGAAGAATTATGAAA
This sequence comes from Nicotiana otophora, assembly GCA_000715115.1. Taxonomy (NCBI): domain Eukaryota; kingdom Viridiplantae; phylum Streptophyta; class Magnoliopsida; order Solanales; family Solanaceae; genus Nicotiana; species Nicotiana otophora. The sequence goes on along the minus strand of AWOL01S0001260.1, from coordinate 22,334 downwards.
GTATTCCTCATGGGAATATCGTGAATGGAAGATGTGTTAGTCATTCTAGTGCTGGAGTTGGGATCAGTTACGGTAATTCATGTGTTTGATGAATTTGGAGACTGAGAGCTCTCAAAAGTATATTGTTTCGGGTTGTGGCCTGTTTGAGANTTCAGCTTGAAACATAACTCTTTGAATTCCTTCCACGCATTCGTATGCGCACATGAGCGCTCGGCATCAGCTGTGCATCGTTGGCTTGTGATTCTATGAACGAGGTTCAAGATGTGTATTTATATTTTGGTGATGGGCTAGTCTGGAGGACTTGAGGCCAGGTTTAAACCGCAGCTTAGGCCNGTATTTTATTTAAACTTAGTGGAGGCACTAGTTGCGTTAATTATTTATGATAGCTATGCGCTATAAGTATGCATATATGTGAGATTTGAGCCAATGTGTGAGCATTAGGGCAAGTATTCATACTCGAAAGAATGCTTAGGCTATGATATGCCTAGAGTTGACTGTTAAACGTAAAGTGATAATGTTTCTCATGTTCATACCTTTGTTGAAAACTATTTGGGCTACATTTGAGGTTACAAAGATGCTAATTTCCTTGAATAAATGGGGTAGTTACTATTTCTGCGTTAAATTGCCGATTTGAAGTGTGATAGCAGACTTTACACATGCTTACACTATGACGTGTTATTTATACCAGTCCAGGAGCATGAGAATCTTATTTCATTATCATATACAAGTGTACTTGTTTAATTGCTCCTATATGATATGCTGGGACTGGAGGCCTGTGACCATGCCGGGTGATTCATATTATTAGCACGTGAGTCGTCCGTGCCGTGTGTGGGAATTTTATTTCTATGATAATTTATCTGATTTATTAATTTCATTCCTCTACAATTGTGCATATGGGCCTACGGTTATCCTCTTCACAAAATTTGAGGAGTTGGTTGTAACATTGCAGTTGTAGTGGTGCTTGTTGAATGTGCAATACGGTTCTCTTCCTTGAGACATCTCCCATATTTGGGTACACAGATTACGCAGTTGGGGCTTGAGTTATATTGATGTGGCGTGTCTATAGGATAGTTATGTTTAATAATATATGGTCATTGGACCTAGAATGGGTACTATCAGGTTTGATCACGGTATATTGGGGAGAATAATATTGAAAGGTCGGCTTAGAAAGTGATTATGGTTCTGGTTAGGGCGAGAGAGCTCCATGACTTGTTTCTCTGATAAGGGATCATGAGATTTTTTCATGTTTCTTTTATTATCAGTAGTGTACGAAGGTTTTTGGAACGAGGTTTGGCTTGATATGAGGTTTTATACTAGTACTTGATTGGTTTTGAGTAGTTACTGTGATCAGAAATGGTGTTACGAGTATGCGAGTTATGTAGTATGTTATGCAATTATATCTGGGATTATGGTTATGGCTGGATACATCTTGTTCAGTCTTATACAGTGTGTAGATGTGAGATTCGGGTCTTGAAAAGAATTCTGGATGTTAGAAATTTGGCTCCAAGGTTTTTGGGCTAAGGTTAAATTAATGATTTTCAATTAGGTTGTGTGGTCAAGCCTATATAGAATAGGGTAACGTGATATCACCCCCGGGTGTGTGCGTGGTAAGGTGGAATAGGGGTTTGAAGGTTACGAACAACTCTTGGCACGTTCGAGAACGAACGTATGTTTAAGTGGGGGAGATTATAACGACTCGATCGGTCGTTTTGAGCATTTATGCTCCATTCAACTATTTGAAGTCTTAAATAACTTTCTACGAGGTATTATGACTTGTGTGAATTGTCAGTTTTGGTTTTAAGGTATTTCAGAGTTAGCTTGGAAGAATGAATTTTCATGTTAGAAGCTTAAGTTGAAATAGTTGACCGGATATTGACTTATGTCTAAATGACCTCAGAATTTAATTCTGATGATTCCAATAGCTCCGTATGGTGCNATAATCTATGTAGGTGTATTCCTTATGATGTGAATAGAGAGTTTCTTTTCTACCAACGGGGAGTATATGTTGAGATTTGAATTTGAATCGGGTTGAGAAAATTTGACTTAATTGTCGGGAGAATAAATGCTAACTTAGCGGATGATTGAGGTATTTTATGGTGGATGTTGCATAAGCTTGAGAAGAATTTTCGTTGAACTGACTGCAGTATTATGGCAGTAATGAAGTATGAGTATTATGAGTTATCAAGTGTTTTGTTCTATGNTTGACTTTTTGATATCGGGGTCGAAATCTGATTATGAAAATTTTAATAGGTCTGTTATGTCATTTATGACTTGTGTGTAAAATTTGAGGTCAATCAGATGTGATTTGATAGGTTTCGGCGTTGTTTGTAGAAATGAAAAGTTTCAAAGTTCATTAGGCTTGAATCTATGTGTGATTCGTGTTTTTAGTATTGTTGGATGTGATTTGAAGACTCGACTAAGTTCGTATGATGTTTTAGGACTTGTTGGTATATTTAGTTGAGGCCCCGAGGGCCTCGGGTGAGTTTCGGATGGTTAACGTATCACAAATTGGACTAAAACAGCTGCTGCAATTTCCTTCTGCTAGGAATTCCTTCTAGTGGAAATTCGAGGCCGAGAATCGAGCCCAGAGTCTCCTAGAATCGAGCCCAGGATCGAAGCCACGATCGAAGGCAGGGTCGAGGGCCATGATCGAGCCCAGGATCGAAGGCAGGGTCGAGGGCCATGATCGAAGCCAGGATCGAGGACCACGATCGAAGGCCAAGATCGAGGCAGTACCGAGGGCTGTCTATGCAGAATTATAAAGCACAGGATTTTGTCTCATTCGCCATTTTTGACAAATTGGAGCTTGAGAAGAGGANTTATGAGTTATCAAGTGTTTTGTTCTATGGCTTTGAGCCAAGTGGGGGAGTCTGCTATTGACAATTCAATTTCATGGATATATGTTAAATTTTAGTTTTGGTTTGAGGTATACTTGTGGGTTAGTTATGACTTACAGAGGTGGAGATCGAGGATGACTCGGGGTAAGTAAATTCCTGGATACGGGTTACATTGAACTTTATGAAAATATGAAAATTTTGGAATGATTAAGTTGTTATTTTGAAGGATGTAGTGTGCACGAAGTATGAATTCGATTGGTCGTGTTAAGGCAGGGTTACTTCTTTGAGTGTTGATCGAGCTAAAGGAACACATGTCTTTCGGCCCGTTTGGGGCATAGTAAATTACATTTGAGCATAGTGGATGACTCTCGAGAGGGTTCTAATGGATTCAAAATGTATATGTGGAAATTGAAAATTTTTCAAATTTGTATTTCACTAGAATCGGTTACTTACATTGGATGCTATCGGGACGTGCGATAATTCTATTTGAATATGGATTCTATATTTCAGTATAAGAAAGGAAAGAGGAACAATTTTAAATTCGCATAAGGTATTTTCAGAGTGAGTGTTACAGTTATAGTATTTATGGAGATGCTTAAGAAGAATACAATGTCTTATGGGCCTTAGGACGGTGTAGTTTTATGTTAGGATGTCTTATAGTGAGCTTTGGTTAAAGTAGTGGTGTTCTGACAAGGAGAAATGGCAACTTGAGGATAATCCAGAAGAGACTTNGTATGATGTTTTAGGACTTGTTGGTATATTTAGTTGAGGCCCCGAGGGCCTCGGGTGAGTTTCGGATGGTTAACGTATCACAAATTGGACTAAAACAGCTGCTGCAATTTCCTTCTGCTAGGAATTCCTTCTAGTGGAAATTCGAGGCCGAGAATCGAGCCCAGAGTCTCCTAGAATCGAGCCCAGGATCGAAGCCACGATCGAAGGCAGGGTCGAGGGCCATGATCGAGCCCAGGATCGAAGGCAGGGTCGAGGGCCATGATCGAAGCCAGGATCGAGGACCACGATCGAAGGCCAAGATCGAGGCAGTACCGAGGGCTGTCTATGCAGAATTATAAAGCACAGGATTTTGTCTCATTCGCCATTTTTGACAAATTGGAGCTTGAGAAGAGGAAATTTTTGATAGATTTTCAAGAAAAACTTGAGGTAAGTCCCTTGTGATCATTTCTACTCCATAATATTGAATTATCATTGAATAATCCGACTAAATTACATATTGTTTAGGTGTAAATCGGAGATTTGAACTTAGAAATTTGGAAATAAGATTTGTAGATTTGAGGGTCGAGTTGAGGTCGGATTTTGGTAAAATTGGTATGGGTAGACTCGTGGTTGAATGAGCTTTCGTATTTTGTAACTTTTTTCTGGTTCCGAGACGTGGGCCCCACGGGCAATTTTTGAGCTAAATTTCAGAATTTTATGAAAAATTAGTATTTTCTTATGGAATTAATTCTAATAAATTTTATTGACTGAAACAAATTATTTGTGATTAGATTCGAGGCATTCGGAGGCCGATTTGCAAGGCAAAGGCATAGTAGAGTAAAGAATTTCACGTTTTGAGGTAAGTAACAGTTATAAATCTGGTCCTGAGGGTATGAAACCCCGGATTTTTGTGTCATGTGATTATTTTGGAGATGACGCACATGCTAGGTGACGGGCGTGTGAGCATGCACCGAAGGGATTGTGACTTGGTCCGTCCCGTAAAACTGTAAAGTTGAATAACTTGTTGTTAGCTATATGCTCTCTTTGCGTTGAAGAAATTTGACTGTAAATCATGTTAAAAATCATGCTTAGGCTATGTGATAGTACTATTGGGACCCACAAAGGTCGCGTACTTGTTGAATTAATTGCTAATTATTGTCTTGGACTCAGTCACGATTTTTCTTATGCATCGTACCTCAGTCTTTCTTGATATTTATTGATTCACTATGTTATCTTTGTTTGGGCTGATCTTTGTGATTTTCGAGAGCCCGGGAGACTAGAGAGGTTGAGGACTGAGTAAAGCCAAGGGCCTGTTGGTGAGGTAAGGATATTATGGCACGTGAGTTATCCGTGCAGGATATTATAGCATGTGAGTTGTCCGTGCAGCACGTGAGTTGCCCGTGCGAATTATGGCGCTTGGGCTGTAGGAGCCCATATGCAGTCTGTACACCCCCAGTGAGCGCGGGTACCCATTGAGTGTGGGTGCTGAGGCTGAGAGCCGAGTGGTTGAGCTGTTGTGACGAGTTGAGTGAATGTTTCCCTGAGAGACTATACTTGTTTTTCATTTGTTGTTGCATTTAGTTGCTATCTGTCATTGTTGTGAAATTCTCTGAAAGATTCTATATCCAGATTACATGAACATGAACTGTATAAAATTGATTTGTCTTAAACTGCTGGATTTGAAAGCATGTTTATTCTTTGCTGGAATTACTGAAGTGAACTATAACTGTGTAGCTCGTCACTATCTTCAGTTCCTTAGTTATTATTGTTACTTACTGAGTTGATTGTACTCATACTACACCCTACACTTCGTGTGCAGATCCAGGTGTTCCCGGACATAGCGGGTGTTGATTCTTTTGCGTAATTGATTTTTCGGAGATTCTGAGGTAGTTGTCGTGTTTCGCAGACCTTGTCTCTCATTCTTTATCTCCTTGTTTACTGTATTTGGTCTCAGACTATCATAGACCGTATTTTCCAGACTTGTAATCATATTAGATGCTCATGTACTCAGTGACACCAGGGTTTGGGGAGTGTTCGTATCAGTATTTGTGGGATTTTGTATTTTATTTAAATATTAAATTTTCAAACTTAAAAGAAAGTGTAGTTTATTGATATTATTGGCTTGCCTAATGTCGAGATAGGCGCCATCACGACAGGTTGAGATTTTGGGTCGTGACAGCACGTCACCTCTTACACATGTGCCATCAAAGGGAACGACTTGGAGGATGGTAAGATCGAGTCTGTCTTGTGGAAGAAGTTCGGGGAGACTCCGCCAAAGGGAGCTATGATATGGTAACATAACTTACCTCATAATTCTATCGACTCATTTGCTATGCTTGTAGATTCTTTTATTAAAGCACACGCTGGGGCCATCAAGGTCGAGACCAGGAAGTCGAACCTTTTCAAAGTAAAATAGAAGGATAATGAGATGCTCAGAGAGTTCGTGTCTCGGTTTCAAATGGAACGGATGGGCCTGCCACCGGTCGCTGATGTTTGGTCCGTTCAGGACTTCACCCAATGACTGAATGTTGGAGTTCAGTGGCTTCACAGCAGTTGAAACATAACCTGTTGGAATATCCGGTTGTCACTTGGGCCGATGTACATAACCGATATCAATCTAAAATCAGGGTATAAGATGATCAGCTTGGGGCCCCTTCCGGGTCCGTATATACCGTCAGAACCATCGACATAGTCAAGAGAGACATCGATTATGAACCGAGATCGAACAGGGATCGGTATCAGCCGTATAATAGAGACCGAAGAAACAGTGGGTCCGGGCGAACTCTATGAGAAATGAAAGGAGAAATGATCGAGGTCAGAGCAACCGGGGACTCATGAGCAAAAACAGCTTCGACAGGCCCATCGGGCCTAAAGAAGCACCGAGGTTATCAGAATACAACTTTAAGGTCGATGTTGCCGCCATTGTATCAGCTATCGGATGCATCAAAGATACCAAATGGCCTTGACCTCTACAATCCGATCCAACCCAAATGGATCCTAACCAGATGTGTAAATATCACGACATTCACGGCCACAGAACAGATTATTGCCAACAGTTGAGAGAGGAAGTAGCCTGACTATTCAATAACGGGCATCTTCGAGAATTCATGAGCGACCAAGCCAAGAATCATTTCAAGAATAGGGATTCTAACAAATAGACCGAACAAGAGAACCTTAACATGTCATTAACATGATCATCGGTGGGGTCGATGTCCCTCAGGGGCCGATGTTGAAGCGCACCAAATAGTCCATCACGAGGGAGAAACAAACTCGAGACTACGTACCGGAAGGAATATTGTCTTTCAACGACGAGGAAGCATAAGGGATCGTGCATCCCCACAATGATGCACTAGTAATATTTGTACTTGTAAATAAAATTCGAATTAAGCGTGTGTTAATCGATCCAGGTAGCTCGGCCAACATCATCCGATCGAGGGTCGTGGAGCAACTCGATCTACAAGATCAAATCGTGCCTGCAATCCGAGTTCTAAACGGATTCAACATGGCATGTGAAACCACTAAGGGTCAGATAACATTATCGGTGAACACCGCCGGGACCATCCAAGAAGCTAAGTTTTATGTGATCGAAAGAGACATGAGGAACGATGCTTTATTCTGGAGGCCATAGATCCACAACATAAGAGCAGTACCCTCGACGTTGCACTAGGTGCTGAAATTCCCAACACCCAGTGGAATCAAAACAGTTTATGGGGAACAATCGGCCACCAAGGAAATGTTCACGGTCGATAAAGTGATCACAGCATCCACAATCTCATAATCGGAGGATCCGAACCAAATGGTCAAAGACGGGGCCAAATAACAATCACTAATACCGGCCTCGACGGAATCAGAGGAACTAGGGGTAGAAAAGGACGATGATTACGGGGTCCCCAGATCTTTCATGGCCACCGATGATTCCGACGCTACAAAATCAACGGTCTAAGAACTGGAACAAATCGTGTTGAGTGAACACTTGACCGATCAAAAGGTACACCTGGGCACGGGGTTAAGCCCCGAGCTCAGGAAAAAACTCATTCAATTTCTTATAGCTAATGAAGATTGTTTCTCTTGATCCCACCTTGATATGATAGGGATCCCACCGGAGATAACCACTCACAAGCTGAGCCTGGACCCAAATTTCTATCCAGTCAAGCATAAGAGGAGACCCCAGTTCGAGGTCAAACATGCTTTCATCAAGGGCGAGGTATCTAAACTTCTTAAAATAGGGTCCATTCGGGGGTTAAATACCCGGAGTGGTTAGCAAATATAGTAGTAATCCCTAAAAAAGGAACAAATTAAGAATGTGTGTAGACTATAAGGATTTGAATAAGCCATGTCCCAAGGACTCTTTCCATTTGCCCAACATCGATCGCATGATCGACGCCACGGCCGGCCACGAGATCCTCTGTTTTCTCGATGCCTATTTCGGATACAACCAAATATAGATGAACCCGGGTGATCAGGAAAAACCCTCCTTCACCACTAAATACGACATATACTGCTATAACATGATGCCATTCGGGTTAAAAAATGCCGATGCCACTTACCAACGCCTAGTAAACCGGATGTTCGAGGAAAAAATAGGAAAATCAATGGAGGTTTGCATTAATGATATGTTGGTTAAGTCCCTGCGAGCAGAGTACCATTTAAAATATTTGCAGGAAATCTTCAGCATATTGAAAAAATACAATATGAAGTTGAACCCGGAGAAATGTGCGTTTGGAGTTGGGTCAGGTAAATTCCTCGGATTCATGATATCCAACCGGGGAATCGAGATCAACTCCGACAAGATCAAAGCCATCGAAGATATCAAGATTGTGGATAATGTGAAGGTCGTACAACGATTAACCGGGCACATAGACGCCCTGGGGCGATTCATCTCGAGGTCCTCCAACAACAGACACAGGTTCTTCACACTATTGAAGAAGAAGAATAACTTCTCATGGACCCCGGAATGATAACAGGCCTTGGAGGTACTCAAGCGGTATCTATCGAGTCCACCGTTGCTTCACACGCCAAGGACAGACGAACAACTATACTTGTACTTGGCAATATCGGAGATAGCGGTAAGTGGAGTCCTGGTCTAGGAAGAGCAAGGTATGCAACTTCAAATTTACTATGTTAGCAAGACCCTAGGTGATGCCGAAACTAGGTACCCTCACCTAGAAAAGCTGGTGCTCGCTTTTCTAAGCGCCTCTAGAAAGATAAAACCATACTTCCAGTGTCACCCTATATGTGTCGTGACTACTTACCCATTGAGGAATGTCATGCATAAGCTTGAGCTCTCGGGCCGGTTGGCCAAATGAGCCGTGAAAATCAGTGGGTACGATATTGAATATCGACCCTAGACCGCTATTAAATCTCAACTTTTGGCAGACTTTGTAGATGACTTTACACCGGCCCTAATACCCGAGGTCGAAAGAGAGTTATTAATCAACTCAGGAACCTCCTCGGGAATCTGGACCCTCTTTACGGACGGCGCTTCGAACGCAAAAGGGTCCAGACTTGGCATCGTATTAAAGCCACTAATAAGAAATGTAGTCAGACAATTTATTAGGACTGTGAAATTGATTAACAATGAATTCGAATATGAGTCCATGATTGTAGGTCTTGAACTAGCCAAAAGCTTGGGGCAGAGGTGATCGAAGCCAAGTGCGACTCCCTCCTTATGGTGAACCAAGTTAATAGGACGTTCGAAGTCAGAGAAGAATGAATGCAAAGGTACCTGGATAAGTTGCAGGTAACATTACATCGGTTCAAAGAATGATCTTTGCAACAGTGAGGCTGATGCCCTCGCTAATTTAGGGTCATCGGTCGAGGACGGTGAGTTCAAATCGGGGACAGTCGTATAACTTATGCGATTGGTAGTGGAAGAAATCCATGCCGAGATTAACTCAACGATCCTAACTTGGGACTGAGGAATAAATATATAAAATATCTGAAGACCGGAAAATTATCCTCGGATACAAAAGAATCGAGGGCCCTGCATACAAAGGTAGCTCGGTTTTGCCTGTTCGGAGACAGAACCCTATTCAGCATTCGATAGCCCACTCGCAATATGTCTAGGGCCAGGGGATACTGAGTACGTTTTGAGGGAAATCCACGAAGGCACCTGTGGAAATCATTCAGGCACCGAATCATTGGTTCGGAAAATGATTAGAGCCGGTTACTACTGGATCGATATGGAAAAGGACGTGAAGGAGTTCGTACGAAAATATGATGAATGTTAAAGACACACTCTTATGCTTCATCAGCCCGGGGAGCTGCTGCATTCGGTTTTGTCACTATGGCCGTTCTGAAGTGGGGAATGGATATCATTGGGCCCCTTCCGTGGGCACCCGGTATGACTCAATTTATATTGTGTATGACTGACTATTCTTTTAAGTGGGTGGAAACCCAGACATACAAAAAGGTCAGGGAGAAGGAAGTCGTCGATTTCATTTGGGACCACATCATATGCCGGTTCGGAATGCCGGCCGAGATCGTGTGCGACAACGAGAAATAATTCATCGGCAACAAAGTTAGCAAGTTTTTCGAAGATCATAAGATCAAAAGGATCCTATCAACACCCTACCACCCTAGTAGGAACGGACAATAAGAATCGACCAATAAAATGATACTTCAAAACCTCAAGAAGTGGTTGACTAACGCCAAAGGAAAATGGAAGGAAATCCTGCCCGAAATCTTATGGGCATACCGTACGACCTCGAAGTCCAGTACCGGAGCCACCTCGTTCTCATTATTTTACGGTGCCGAAGCTGTAATACCAGTCGAACTTGGAGATCTAAGTTTCAGGTTCCTATATGCAACTAAGGAATCGAACAACGAGGCTATGAACACGAGCCTAGATCTATTAGATGAAAGGCGCGAAGCAGCCCTTGTCCGGTTGGCCGCCCAAAAACAGCAGATCAAGAGATATTATCGAAGGGCCAAGCTTTGACACTTCAATGTCGCGGACTTAGTGTTAAGGAAGGTCACACTAAACACCCGGAACCCAAATGAAGGACAGATAGGGCTGAACTGGGAAGGACCTTATCAAATTATCGAGATTACCGGTAAAGGATCGTACAAGCTCGGAAAAATGAACGGTGAGCAACTACCGAACAACTGGAACATAACTCACTTGAAGTGATACTACTGTTAAGGTATGACCCCTTTCATTTCCTTTTATTTATTTACATTACGAGCTAACACTTGCAGGCAATTATCAAAAAACGATACAATCTTTAGGCCTGAAAGCACGCGTTGCACTCTTTTTCCCTTGAACTGGTTTTGTCCCAAATGGGTTTTCCGGAAAGGTTTTTAACGAGGCAACAGTAAATCATGCTAACTTAGAATTAAAGGCCAGTTACGACAACAATATTCGAGGCCTCTCTACGCTCGGCCCCAAACACTAGGGGCATCACCTTCGGATAACAACTTTAGCAAGGAAGGAAGCTTTATGATTGAATGGTCTCGGCTCGATCGATAGGATTTACTGTAAGGGCCAAAATGTCAAATGAATCATGCACACATAGACTACTCGAGCCCTGGCACAAAACTTGTACAAATGTGTAACTATTACGTACAAGAATTAAAAGAGGTTTCTACCTTGCGGATACATATCTTGTCCCTTAAGAATTTCTCTTTTTTATTTTTCTCTTAAGGAATTTCTTACATTCGATCCCCTAAAGGTATCGATCCCAAGGGCCGCCTTTATCCGGGTTCAAACGATCACTCCCAATCGGGGACTTCCATCCAAAAATAAACTCGGATGGCTCGGGCTATCAGAGCCCGGGGGCACGAGACTTATTAGGTAGTGCCCGAACCTTAAAGGCTACGACCATTCCCATTTGGGGACTGTTATCTTAGTCAATCTGGATAACTCGAGGCAACAAGCCTGGTGGGCAACACCCGAACTAAAGGCTACGACCATATTAAAACGGCTCGGAGATGTCTGAGACCTGTAACAAAAAACAAGGCCTTCAAAATTTCATAACTGGTTCTAAAGTCTACCTTTGACAAACTATAATCTAAAAAATCATACTTACTTTGGGGGAAAAAGTTTCTGGTCATACCGAACCCTCACAATGCCTTAAACAAAATAATATCGAAGGCAAGGCCTGTTCGAACCTCCGAACATGACCTAACTATTTTATGCCAAGGCATTTCGATCTTTACAAACATAAAGAATAAAGAAAAGGAAAACAAAATTCTTAAACCGTCGAAGGGAAAAAAGAGCCTTGTATATTATATACAGTCTTTACAAAGGCCAAATGGCCTTAACAAAAAATACTAAAGCACACAAATACAAAAAACAAAAAAGCAAAAAATTTCTACAAAGGCATCTAAATAGCCTGGTCTTCTCCACCCCGGGTCCATCAGAACCCTCGCAGTCTCCTTCTTCTTATTTTTCTTCTTCTTCGGGGTAGGCCAACTTCTTGGCCTCGGCCTTGATCCCCTTAGCGGTTTTGATCTCGGCCGATAGATCGAAACCCAGAGCATGAATCTCCTCGAGGGCCTCTCTTCACGACTGTCACTTCTCATAATCGACAATGTCTTTCAAGCGGTCCTGGGCTGCCTCGGAATCGGCCTTATATTGGGCTACCATATAGTCGGCATTGGCTTTAACCACTACGGCAGCCGACTTGGTCGTTTCAAGCTCCTTGGCCATAATATCTCGTTCAGAGGCGGCCGATCTTAGCTGAAACTAGAGCTCTTCAAACTTTTTGGCCTGCACCTTGACAGTTTCTTTTGCCGCTCGAAGCTGGGCCTCAGTCGAAGCCAGCTGCACCCGAGCAGACTTCTTTTTTGAGGCCAGGCGGTCCATCCTGCCCCTCCATTTGTCGGTCTCGGCTTTGACAACATCCATCTCAACTCGCAGTTGATCTACCCGATCACTTTTTTGTTGGACCTGCAGATTCCGACTGTTAGTTACCAAGTTTAGTTCATCATCACTAACCTCAAAGAATTTTACCTCTTCCACCAGAACGGCATGTCCTTTCTGAGCCACGTCCAACTTGGCCCGAAGACTCTTGGACTCTTCCTCACGTTGATCACTAAGATGTTTGTACATATATCTCTTCTCAATAAGCTCTTTGGCTTCTGCCTCGAGGAGACTCGGCTCTTCTCGATATCGGAGGAAGGTCTCGTGGTGAAGCACAGAGGCCTACAAATACAAGGAACAATATTAAGATCATTAAGTAACCGAAGCTGGAAAATGAAAAGATTTGGTAACACCTTACCCGATTCAATGCTCGATGTGCTTCGTTAAACAAGCATGGATATTCCACCTCGTTCATATTTGCCTGGTCTTCTTCAGTCACTAGGCACTCCGAGGTAACTAGCTACCCCAACAGGCGTGAAAAGGACATGAGCGTCCCCAGAACAGAGATAATGATCGACTGCTTCTGACTGGGATCGGCACTCGAGGCAGGGAATCAGTTGACCAATCTCGAGCTCGAGCTAGACCCACTTGTCCCTGAGGGAGGATTTCTTCTTGGTACTTCTAAATCACCCAATCCGGTGACATCGTCTGTGGCAATAGAGTCCACGCCATCAAAAATGCTTTGGAGGGGATCGTTTGCTCCTTGGACCCCCTCATTTGAATGCTCCTTCACTGCCTGAGCTTCACCAAAAATTGAGTCCGTGAAAGAAGGCGATCCCGTTATATCGATTACACCAAGTGGAGCAAAACCGGCATCTTGAGGGTTCTCGGCCCTCACTGATGCATCGACCTCTTGAGTTTGGGAGGTATTGGCCTCTATCGTCCCCCTTTTGGTTGATGCCCGTTCTTCTGGGACCGATGGCTCCCGGGCGACTAAAATTTCATCCTCTTCAGACTCGTACCCGAGCTAGTAGAGGGAGTCCGAATCAAGTATTCGGGAGCTGGATGTTTCTTTTGGCTTGCGGATTAGCCTCCTCCTGGTTTTCTTTTTCTCCGAACTCGGAGAACTCGGAGCCCTTTTTCTCTTTTTCTGTTCACCTTGTTTCGGAGCAGAGGACTCAGTGGGGAAATCGTCACTACCGGATGGGGGCCTCATTTGGACATCCTTGGGTAAACCTACAAAAAGAAATAAAACAAGTAAGGACTTAATCATGCAAAAGGGAAACCAAATATTACTCAAGAAAGAGATCTCACTGTGCGAACGGGCCTCCATCGGCCCTTTGAAATCTCGCGCCATGAGCTCTCGAAATAATGCAGGAGATTAAAATCAATATCTTGGGGAAAGGCCTCTACTCTACGAACCAAGTCTTTCTGACGAGGCACCAGCTTTCTTTTTTGATCCCTGAGTAGCAGTTTGTGATACGAGGCCCTTGACCTACTCCTTGAGTTGAGGAACTGCGTTCGGGATCCGAGCAACAGCTGCACCATCACTGAATACCGATAAGAAGGAAGGGAAAGGGCGATAAAAAAAATCTTGGAAGCAAAATTAAATACTTACTTGACATATTCCACTTCTCAGGGAACGACATGTTCTCTGCCGGGATCAAGTTCGAGGTCTTCACTCGGATGAAATGGCCTAACCAACCTCGATCCCTATCTTCATCGATACTCAAAAATAGGGCCTTACTAGCCCGGCGGGCGAGCTTGATCAGTCCCCTCGGTATAGTCGGTGACTGTATAAACGTATGAGGTGGTCGATAGTGAAAGGTCAACCTTAGATCTTGCTTGCAAAGAAATGGAGGAGGATTACGATACTCCAGAAAGAAGGGTGGATTTGACCGAGGGGTACGTCGTATCTTTTGCAAAAGTCAACGATAATCGGGTCCAAGGATCCCAATATGAAAGGATAAGTGTAAATACTTAAAAATCCGTCGATGTGGGTGGTGATGGCTTCGTCAGGTTCGGGAATCACCACATGTTTGTCAACCCAGTTACAATCCTTTTTGACTTCGGAGAGAATATCCTCGGTGATCGAGCAGACGTACCTCGAGACCTCCTCACACCGGCCTGGTATGGAGGAGGAATTTTCGACTTTAAAATCAGCATTGATCGGGCACCCCCCTCCCCCGGGATGAACATTTTTAGAGGAGGTTTTGGTGTTGGTTCCTCGACAGCAGTACGTGAAGCAGTCTCTTCGGTAGCCGGTCATGAGGTAGAAGGAGTTTCTTTTTGGGGAACGATTTTGGAAGTTTTTCGCCATTTCTTTATGGAGAGAAAATAATGAAAAAGAGGAAGTTAAAAAAGTACACTCGATGGTTTGAGATAAAGACGAATGAGAGTTCTTATAAAAAATCTCAAAGTAACCAGAATATAAGTGCTTGGAAGTATTGAAATTTCTTAGGAACGAGGGCAGAAAGTATGAATGTAATGTTTGAATGACAAAATGAGGGGGTATTTATAGTTTTCCAGTGACGGTTCATATCTAGGAGTGGCCGACCAGCAAATGACAAGCATTTAATGCCATTAAGACTTGACTGACTAGATGTTTCGTCTATTTTGTTGTTTCTGTCATGGGGTATCGAAGTCAGTATCAGAAGCTCATGTCGTTTCTTGTCGTCTACTCTCCAAAAAACGAGGGGACTATCTGTACACAGTCGAAATCGAGCTCACTTACTCGGAACATGACAACCAAGGGCTGAAGATCGATCTCGAGTCATATCGAGCTAGGACCCAGGGTCAGAACGCCTGCCTTCGAGAACATTGAGTCTGTGATCCCGGAGTCGACCTTAGCCCCGATCGAGCTCGAAGAAACATTGTTAGCATGACCAACATGAGACCAAAATATCCGTGATCGGTCGAATATTACGGCGGGAATCTCGGTGTATATCAGTAAGGAACCGACAATCAGCTAATCAAGGAATTTTTACCTTTTATAGAATTGTACCTAAAATAGAATTCCTCTACTATATAAAGGGGGTCTGATAATTCATTGGGGACATTGTAACACGCATTCCAAAGCAATACAGTGTTATTATTTCTCTTTAAGCTCTTGTTCTTCTGTATCCTGACACTAATTGAAGCGTACCTGGCTCGAGGGTGGCTAACCTTTCAAGGCTAATACTATTCAATTCGTGTGGTTTGCATTTGCTTTGTCATTATTTATTTCAATTGTGATCTAATTTATCATTTTGTATCAAGTTAGTCCATGTATCCTTAAAACCACTTACAAATTCATTTGTTATCCGATTTTGAGGGTAAACAATTATTATAATGACTTTTTCGCCGTTCCAAACTTAGATTGTGTCGCATAAAATGTATAATCTTTACTGAACTATCAATATTATTATAAAACTATGAATAAAATGTTGGATTACAAAAATAACCTTTTAATATTAAGCATAATAACTCACAATAAAAGGACATAATCCGAATTTTAGACACTAGCCTTGTCATCCTATTAGTTTTAGAACATAATACTACACGTTAGGAATCCCATATGATTACATTTAGGAATCCTATTAGTATAATTATTTTTGGGCATAGATATATAATACAACATGTTAGCATGTAAACCTAATACCTTTAGGAACATGTTATATTTTCTATTAGTATAATTATTTTTGGGATGTGGACATATTTTTAGCCATGTAATCCTATTACTTTTAGGATATACTTCTTAAAAGAATTCTATTACTAATTTAATTTAAAAACGTATTATATTATACAAATCCATTTAGAAATAGGAGAGCCTATATTATTATAAAAGTACAAATATAATATTGACATAACTGAATATAATAGCCCTAAAATATTAAACAGAAGAACTCATAGGGAAAGGACATAACTGTAATAACTTATATTTTTTGGACTACATAACTTCTATGTTAATTTTTTTAATATTTAAGATTTTAAAATTAATACAATCTTGTCTATTGAATCCTTACTAAAAATATGTAGGAAGGTTTAATAAAATCAATTTCACAAGAATCCTCCATATTGATAATACATTACCACTTTATAATATTCATCATCAAAAAAATAAAATAAAAGTAATGCTAAACAAACTGTATAAAGCGTTGAAATTGAGAAAATAATTCCCACGATAATATATTATTATATTATATTTGAACTGCTTTCCTACTCAAATAATATTTTTATTATTATTAATTTTTCGTGTAATATAGAAAAATATACCCAATTATTAAAGAACAACTAAGAAAATTTTTAAGAATATAAATGTGTGAGAAAATAAAGAACAAAGTTGGTAAGAGTCAATAACACTAATGATTTAGAAAACATAAAGATCTAAAAGTGGAATGTCAGATCGATCTTTTTACTCTTTGAAAATAAAATTCATGGTGAATAAAATTATAATTACGGTTAAATATTCAAATATGAGACGAACTAATATTAAGGATCTAAATCAAAAGAAAATGAGTTATATTTTATGCTAAAACCAAATAATCAAATCTTTCAATTAATTATTTCGCAAAAAAATCCAATTAAATTATTTTTAAAATTCATCATATGAGTAAAATTATTTTTTAAGTTAAAAAAACCTTAGAGTACATAAAGGTATTCCATAAAAATAGTGTTAGAGATTAAAAAAATAGACCACAAAGTAAAAAAGGATTAGTATAATATTAAGAAGGTCATATAAGTGTTTGAGGAAGCACAATCAAAGCTAAATCCTGAATAAGAATAAGCTTTCAAAACTATATTATAAAAAGTCGACTTTGGTATAGCGGGATTATCCTTTGTAGATGCCTCCAGCGAAATCGAAACAATATTCCTATGTCATGCATTACTTGCAAATGTCAGATCAAGAGGTATAATATTATTAGCAATAAGAACAAGTGATGTACCAACAACGATTTTATTATGAGGTCGTACAACTCACTTTAGATTTGATATACCTCTTTAAATAACTGAAATAACCATCATAAATATATCAAAACAGACCAATAGTGCGAAATTTATAAGGAAAGCAAAAGTGATAATATGGGATGAAGCGCTTTTAGCTAAGCGTCAAACGATCGAAACAATCGCCCAAAGTTTTAGAGATATATTGGATATCGATGAACCATTTGGTGGAAAAGTAATAATTTGGGAGGTGATTTATGTCAAGTACGATTAGTAGTTCCAAAATTGACCAAAGCAGAAACTATAAAAGCTAGCTTGCCAAAATTATACTTATGACCTCAAATGAGAAATATTCAAATGACAAGAAATATAAAAGTAAGAACAGATCCAACATTCAGTGACTTCTTGCTTCGTGTCGAAAACGAAAAAGATCATCCAATAAACGATGATTTGGTTCTTCTAGAATACTTGGTTATCAACTCCAATAGTAATAGTAGTGCATTTAATAAGGAAAATATTTGTGCAAATTACATGATAGAACTTAAAGAGCTATCTTAGCTAAGCAGAAATAAATATATTGATCAACTAAATAAAAGGTTGATTGCTAAGTTTTATGGTAAAAACAAAATATTTTTCAGTTTTGACTTAATAGAAGATGATACTAACAATTATTACCAAGAAGAATGTTTAAATACTTTAATACCAAATGACTTTCTACGTATAATTATTCAAAATTTTATATTACATGAATCGAAATTCACGTGCAAAAAATTATTTATATTAAAATAGAATCTCCTTATTTATAATCTTTTTTGGTAGTTGTGTATGCCATTCATTTCAAAAACGATAAGATTATGTCAGCTCTTAGGGGTCGTTTGGTTCAAAATATTATAATTTCGAAATTAGGATAATGATTTCAAGATTAAAACCTTACACCCAATATGAGATAGCTAATATTAAGATTTTGGTATAACATTCAAACCGATTTAGCTAACACCTATAATCAATACATGATAAATATATTCCTAAATTTTATATTGTGATTAATATTCTAAATTTTGATAAACGAACGACCCCTTAGTGTTGTCATGATGGATATATTTTGCAAGTAGTTCAATCTCATGGCATAAGGCATAACAATTAAAAAAAATTAACATACTTTCTTTCTAACTATTTTCTTTTTATTTGGAATCTTTATCGGTTACAACAATAATATGTACGCCCCATTTTATCAAATTTCACGAAAAAAATCAGTTTAAGGAGTGGTCCCTCTCATAAAGGTAAGTCATTAACATAGTTAAATCTAAAGAGTGGTATATATATATATTCTAGTTAATTTTTGTTAGGAGCAACTATGTCGATCTCAATCTAAGGCACAATACTTAATATTTTTATCATACTTTCTTTCTAAGTATTTTTTTTATTTGGAATATCTATCGGTTACAAAACAATATGTACGCCTTTTTATCAAAAATCCTCAAAAAAGGTAAGCCGTTAACAGAGTTAAAATCTAAAAAGTAGTATATATATTCTAGTTAATTTTTGTTAGGACCAAGTATGTCGATCTTAATCTTTACTGAAGAAGATCTAGGGATCATAACCAGATCGAAAGAGTCTTGGATCAAGTATATTCCTATTTGGGATGGGATCCCCTCCGATTATTTCCTATGGTATTTCTCAATAGTAATGTAGGACGCTGCCATGTGTCACTAAAACTTTTAAAGGCCAAGATATATCTGGGATATTTCAATATTCATTTTTCGTTTATGTTATTGTAACATATAAAAATAAATTAAAATAAACATCAGCCAACGATCTAAACATTGCTTGAACTTCCGGCACCGATGCCGACGACATAACCCATGGTCTAACACATTTAACTTATTTCAAGATTTCATTTTGAAACTAAAGTGCTAAATGAAGTGAGATGGATAGAAAAAGAGGAAAACAAAAATGCAAAGTGTTGCTCCTACGAGAAAGAATCACCTCTACAATTAGAACTGTAAAGGAGTTAATTAGAGTACTTTTGGCTTTTGAAATTAATAATAAAGAATCAAATCTACAATACATTTAGAGAATTCTACCATTGAAATAATACTGTGTTATATTAATTTTATATGTTAAAATAAGATAAAATTGATATTGAAATATCCCAGCAATATCCGGCCTTCAAAAATTTTAGTGACGCACGGCAGCATCCTATAGTACTATTGAGAAATACTGGAAGAAAAAAAATACTGGAGGGGATCCCATCCCATTCCTATTTAACATTAGCTTTTACTGTGTCATCGGGGAGTCGAGGAGTTAAGTCAAAGAAAAAACTTAAAGAGTATGTTTCTACTTTCCTTTACATTTCTTGTTTCTAATCTCCCTTTATCCAAGTTAGTTATCTTAAATTTTATGGTGCTCCCAATTTTTTTCGTTTTAGTTTGGACATCTATAAGTGTATACGGTTGAAATCGAGCATGTCAGATTTTATAGGCACGAGGAGCTACCTCGAGAGTAAGTTCGTAATAGACTAGGCTCGAGCTCAATGGCAGAGTATGGAGCATGAAGATCGAAGTATTCGCTGAAGATCGAGACCGAACATGACCGACTTCGAGTAAGGAATAATAACGGAATGGCTAAATATTAGTAACCGACCGAAGATCTCGGCGGAAATCCCGGAACAGATCGAATCAAGTGGTTATTGAGGCGAATCATGGGATTTGTTTCCATTATTAGAATTGTACCTTATTTAGGATTCCTCTACTATATAGAAAGGGACCCCATTCATTTGTAGGGCGATTGATTCACTGAAAAACATATACAAAAACGCTGCTCTCTATTTCACTTAGTATTTATTACTGTTTATCATTGTTTATTTTATGTTCTTTACTGTTCTTCTTACCCAACCTCGAGACCATTCCGAATCGAGGTAGGAAGCACTGCCAGGACACTGGTTTGATTTATTTTACTATTTAAATTATCTATTCTATTCCTTGTTTATCAATTGGCATTGGATTAAATCATGTATCCTTAAAACCACTAAATAAGTTTAATTGTTACTCGAATTTTAGGGTAAACAGTTTGGCGTCCACCATGGGGCTAAGGATAATAGTGATTTTTCAGTACTGATTCTGGTGAAACACACTATTTTACGCTTATTCTTGTCAAGTATCTTTGCTTTCAGGTTAAAACATGTCAAACTCACAAAACGCACCCACACGGTGACAATGGCCTCGGATTCCATGGTGAAAATAAAAATGTGATTGCTCCTGGAATCGAAGTGCCACATGCTAATCACGGGGGAGCACCGGTTGTAATGACCCAATCGGTCATTTTAACTTTTAAAATCACGTTCCCTAAAATAAAACTCCCCGAATATGCTTTTATTGATTTATGATTTGCGGGGATGGTTGGTTCGGAATTTGGAAGTGTTCGGACTGAAATCGGAACATTTAGTTCCTTAAGTTAGCCTTAAAAGGCCAAGTTTGACTTCGGTTAACATTATGTGCAAACGACCCCAGAATAGAATTTTGATGATTCCAACAGCTCCGTATGGTGATTTTGGATTTAGGAGCATGATCGAAATTTTATTTGGAAGTCCGTAGTGAAATTAGGCTTGAAATGGCTAAAATAAGAATTTAAAGTTTGAAAGTTTGACCGGGGAGTTGACTTTTTGATATCAGGGTCAGAATCCAGTTCTGAAAATTTTTACAGCTCTGTTATGTCATTTATGACTTGTGTATAAAATTTGAGGTCAATCAGACTTGATTTGGTAGGTTTCGACTTCGAATGTAAAAGTTGGAAATTCTAAGTTTCATTAAGCTTGAATTGGAACATAATTCGTGATTTTAGCGTCGTTTTAGGTGATTTGAGATTTCAAATAAGTTCGTATGATGTTTTAAGACTTGTTAGTATATTTGGTTGAGGTCCCGAGGGTCTCGGGTGAGTTTCGGATGGTTAACGGATCAAAAGTTAGACTTAAAAAGCTGCTGCAATTTTTCCTCTTCAGTTGGACATTCTAGGGTGTGATCGAGCCCAGGTATTGAGCCCAGATATCGAGCCCGAGTATCGAACCCAGGGTTGACGAGGCTCAGGCTCGAGCTTGTGTATCGAATCCATGAACGAAGGTCCAGCTCGAGGTCCATGATCGAAAGTAATGCTCGAGGGCCATGATCGAGACCTAAGATCGAGGGTCACAATCGAAGGCTCAGGCTCGATGCCATGATCAAGGCTATGATCGAAGGACCAGGCTCGATGCCATAATCGAGACCATGATCGAGGTCCAGGCTCGAGCCTGTGATCGAAGCCACGATCGAGGCCTAGGCTCGAGGGCCATGATCGAAGCCACGATCGAGGCCCAATTCCGAAGGCTACCTCGGCAATTTTATAAAAAGAAGGCATTCGTCCCATTCGCCATTTTTAACAAATTGAAGCTTGAGCAGAGGCGATTTTGGATAGATTTTCAAGAAAAGACATTGGGGTAAGTGATTCTAACTCAGATTTAGTCTATATACACAAATATATCATTGGTTTCACCATTTAATTAGTGTTTTGAGATTGAAATTTGAGAAATGTTTTGAAATCTCATGGAAATGAATTTTCGAGATTTCGGTATCGATTCAGAGTCGGATTTGAGTGAAAGTGGTATGGTTGAACTCGTAATTGAATGGGTTATTGAATTTCGTAACTTTTCCTGGATTCCGAGATGTGAGCCCCACGGACGAATTTTTAATTAATTTCGGGTATTTTATTGAAAATGTAGTATTTTCTTATAGAATTGATTCCTATAAATTTTAATGATTGTATCGAATTACTTTGGCTAGATTCGAGCCAGATAGAGTTGGATAATCGAGGAAAGGGTCTACTAGTGGATTAAATTGGAGCAAGATGAGGTAAGTCTCTTGTCTAATCGTGTGAGGGGGAAATTACCTCATAGGTGATTAAAATTAAATAATTATTGCTAATTGTGGGGGCTACGTACGCACGAGGTGACAAGAGTCCGTGTCTAGCTACTATTAATGCTAAAGTCCGAGTAGTTTAGGACTCAAAGCATGAATTACTTGTGTAAA
>AWOL01S0001259.1:15593-35098 GCA_000715115.1 Nicotiana otophora | reverse complement strand
GCTCGGGCCGAGTATGGTACCGGGTGCCGGCCACGTCCCTTCAGGTTTGGGGCGTGACATTGCCTATGATGTGACCTGATATTATAGCTTGAGAGTTATTATGGTAGAAACATGTCTAGCTCATAGCTAAGTGTTAATTCTATCTAATCAATAAATGATTTCATCCCAACATTAAGATTTCCTAGCTACATGATTTCACTCCTGTGTGGTTGAATGTTAAGCAGCCTTACAATGACTTTCCTCCCCACTTCAAGTGGATGTTTCAAATTCTAGCACATATTGTGAGCATATTGATTTGAAAGACAAGTTTGTTGTATCTCTAGTCCTCTCATATAGGATCAACTATTGTGAAGGGTTAAGTTGTTAGAATGATAATAATCTCACAAGTATTCAACTTCATTTTGAATCCTCATGGGTTTGTGGCATATCTATTCCTTGTTTTAGTTAATGTTGAGAGAATAATGCAACTTCATGTGTTTTGAAACCCATATCACATTCACGTACTAGATTATTCTAATTTCGAATTAAACAGATTTTTCTTTTATTCGACGGTACTAACGTCCCTTTTGCCGGGGGTGCTGCATCTTTAAATGGATGCCTGTGGTTCTACAGTAGGCGACATTGATCAGTGATAGCAGTACACTCTTTTCAGCTGATTTAGTGAGATCCACTTCCTTTCGGGATAATGTATCTTTTATTTCTCATGTACTGTGTTTTGAGGTATAGCCGGGGCCTTGTTGCCGGCATTTCCATATTACTCTTCTATTGTACTTAGAGGCTCCGTAGACAGGTTGTGGGTTGTGGTTGATGTTGGGAATTGAACTAGAAATGTTGGTATTTGGAAATTATGTTTTTTATTAATTTTATAAACTCGTAATATTTTAGAAATTATGAATGAAGCTTCTAATGGGAATGAAATAGAAGTTATTAATGAAATCTTTTCAGTGTTGATTAAGGGATTACATCTCCTCTTTATTCATGGATGAGTTTAGGTAGAAGGTAATCTAATAGGCTTGCTCGGCCGTGTTCTCTCGGTTGAGCGCCGGTCGCGCTCCCCGAATTTGGGGCGTGACAAATTTGGTATCAGAGCCTAAGGTTTTAAAGTGTCCTAGGAAGTCTCGGAGCCGTGTCTAGTAGTGACCTTCTTATCGATCTGTTATCGAGCACCAGTTGCTAGGGAAAATGTCCCTGTTCCTATTAATGTCACCACGCAACTAGATCATGTGGTGAGAGAACGTAAGAAACGAAAGAGAGTTGTTTGGTCCAATAAGCCGAAATGTTTGAGATGAAATAATAGCCACTCGGGTTTATGTTAGATGATTCTTGAAACATGTTATGGTTGTGTAAAGAGGGAGCACATGAAGAACAAATGCCCTAGGTTGGGTACACCCTTCCCGATCTGCCCGACATGCGGGAAGGAACATTTGGCGTCATGTTGTGAGTATGCTCAGGAGCGTGTTAGGGGTGGCAGGCTTGGGAAATTCCAAAGGCCCACACAGTATACCGGTATAGATATTGTTACTCCCGTGATGAAGGCTTGGAGAAAGGGTAAGGGGGATGTTTATAATCTATGCACAAAGGGTAAAAGTCAGGTTAGTAGGGTGAGTCAGCTTAGCGGACCTCATACCCGTTGCGTGAAATATAGGAGATGTCATTCGGGGGTATGTCACTATGTACTAATGTATGTAGTAGATGTGGATTCGTGGGGCATCTGTTAAGGTACCTTCATATCAACCTAAAGTCATCAAGTCACTCCTTAGTACATCATTATGAACAACACATTATTTTTCATGTTGTATATGTACATCCATATTGAAGAGGCCTACATAAATATGGTCTTAACCAAAACGTTGAATCACAAAACGTTGCATGTACTTACTCTTTGAACGATACGCCTAATTCATGAAGCCACTTTATCACAAATTCTCTTATTTACAACCTCTTGAGGAATTGAGTACTATAATGATTTCCTTGGAATGAGTTATAACCCTAGGTTAATACTTCCCACTGCTTCCCTAAAATTCTCAACAAAGGACTGTACCTGATGAATTTCTAACAGAACCTTTTAATTTAAATGGATAACATCTGCTCATTTATGCTTACGCATGCACCGTCATAAAGTTTACCTATGTGGTATCAAATCCAATATAAAGCAGCCTAGTGTTTTGTTCCTTCTTGAGCAAATCTTTTTCTCTCAAGTGTATGTGGCTCCTATGGTTTGAACAATCACTTTATTCCTTTTTGAATATTATCATGAATTTATTTCACTATCTAGTAACATGAGAGCATGTCTTAGCACCTATGAAATGTGTACCTGTCAATTGAAAAGGGTCACTTGTCCGCATAAAGTTTCTAGAAAATTTGAGATTTTCATAAATGCATCACATGAAGATCTTTTTGTTCACCCATCTCAGTATGACTTTCATGTCCACCTAGATCATGCCTCAGTGACTAACTTACTTTGTTCCTAATATAGTAGTTGACCATGATGTGACCTGATATTATAGCTTCCGAGTTATTATGGCAGAAACATGTCTATGTCATAGCAAAGTGTTCATTCTCTCTAATCCATACATGATTTCATCCCAACACTAAGATTTCCTAGCTACATGATTTCACTCGTGTGTGGTTGAAAGTTAAGCAGCCTTACAAGGACTTTCCTCCCCACTTCAAGTTAATGTTTCAAATTTTAGCACAAATTGTGAGCATATTGATTTGAAAGACAAGTTTGTTCTTTCTCGAGTCCTCTCATATAGGATCAACTATTGTGAAGGGTTAAGCTGTTAGAATGATAATAATCTCACAAGTGTTCAACTTTGTTTTTCATCCTCATGGGTTTGTGGCATATCTATTCCTTGTGTTAGATAATGTTGAGAGCATAATGCAACTTCATGCATTTTGAAACCCATATCACATTTAGGGTGCTAGAATATTCTCATTTTGAATTAAACCGATTTTTCTTACATTCCAAGAGGCGACTGGTGTCATATACTTGGATATTTCTCCTAAGGCCTACTATTGCCGAACAAGGCACATATGGAATGAAACAATTATTTTTGTCTTTTTTATTACTCATAGTCTTCCAAGAATAATTGACGAGCGTCAAAATTATCCTCCCGACCATGCCTCCCATATGTCACATGTCTAAAATGACTTATTTCTTATTAATCACATAATCATGAACATGGTCCCTACATTATCAATGCCTACTAGGCAACTCTGCCTCATTTGTAAAATCAATGATGTCATCACAATGATTAACCATGTAAGTGTTATTGGTAGTAACCTTCATGTCTCTTAGGATATAACCTCCTGAAATGATCTGCTCAGCACATTGATGGATTCTTGAAAAACTAATTCCATCCCAATCTCGGACCTCGTCTTTCCTATTTATAGTAACCTATGGGGGTTGAAGGTTCAAACATGTCAAGGAAGAAG
Source organism: Nicotiana otophora (assembly GCA_000715115.1). Lineage (NCBI taxonomy): Eukaryota > Viridiplantae > Streptophyta > Magnoliopsida > Solanales > Solanaceae > Nicotiana > Nicotiana otophora. Next base: position 31,660 of record AWOL01S0001259.1, on the reverse strand, counting down.
CATCATGCTGTGATCAAATATATTGGATAGGAAGTTTTATGTTAATATTCATGCTAGCACATCTTAGAGTAATTGTTGGAGGTCTCCAAAGGATTAGCTTGTGTGTTCGGCATAGGGATTTAGAGTTGAAGAAAGTGAACGTGTTATTCTAAAGATTCTTTTTATGAATATATTGGGTGAATTGTTAAGGAAGGTAAAGTATGTTTAGTCACATTAAGCCTTATGGAATATTGAAGGAATTGGCCAAACTATGAGTATGATGTTTTCCCATCGTTGTCCTCCATGCACCCGATGCATCATGTATCTAGGTTCTAGAAGTTGGTTGGAAATCCTTTGCCTATCATTACGGTGGAAACTAATGAAGGTGAAGTTAATGGGTAATTGGCTTATAAGAGGTACTTAGTTGTCATTCCTGTTAGATAAGTTCGTAAATTGAGATTGCCTCAGTCAAGTGCTATGGCGAAGTTTGTGAGTTGAGGAGGTCACCTCAAAGGCCGAAAGTGTTGGGGAAATAAAACATTCTCACTTGATTGTATAGCCAAATGATTGTGCATCGAAAGGTACTTCCTAGGTGTTATGATTTAAAAATGTACAGTTCATGTCCAGTTATCACTCTTGATAATATAATGCATGTAATGTTGAGATTAGTATTGTTGATATATATCGTGATATTTTGTTGAGTTGTGGATGTGTTGTTGGGAGTTGTTTTGGTGGTCCTCTAGCAGGTGGTTAGGCCCAATTACAAAGGAGGCTCTGTCAAAATGTCTGAATAATTTGGGAGTTAGTCACATTTGGGAGATTGCGATGCGTGAAAGGAGGAGATGAATTATGTTGGGTGTTTTGGGCGGGCTCTACGCCTCATTCGAGGATGAATGATCCTAAGCGGGGGAGAAAGAACTCAAGGTTTGCGGTGCTGAGGTAGGCTAAGGTGTAAGGCCCCTTGAATTTCTATTGCTAATTCGATTGATTTCTGGCTTAGGAATACAATTTAATTTAGACTCGAACCACATGAAAATTACTAGAGTAAATAAAGTTATTTGGATACTTGGGGATAATAATTTTATTAATCCTTGAGTGTTGTAATAATGGGGAACCTTTGGATGTTAGTTTCAAAGAAATAAGACTAAAGAAAACACAGTGAGCTATCTCCCCATAGCACAACTATAGCACATGAGGGAAGTAGAAGATTTTAGCAAACTAATGAGCTAAATCCTTATAGCATAGGGATAGCACCAGTGGACAATATTGTACCTGATTTTAGCAAACCAATGATCTAAAGCCTTATAGCACGGGGATAGCACCAGTGGAAAAATACTGTACCTGGGCCTATTAATACCTGAGCGGCGAGAGAGAAAAATAAATGGATTTCAAGACTAGGGCTTTTCTCTCCATCACCCATTCGGCCAAGGCTTCCAATACACACTTAAGGTGAGTTTCTAAGTGTGTTTTTCTAATGATTCCACTTCTCAATCACTAGTTACAAAAAGGTTTTGTATTGGATTCCATAGGATATCTTCAAAATCTCAAGAACACCCCAAAAGTTGACTTTCAAGATTTGGTCTACAAGAGGTAATCTTTCACCCGTAAGCCTGCATGCATCGATTGATAGTGAATATATGAGCAATGAATAATTACTAGCACTTATGATTTGGTGAATGGAATTCATAATTAATTAAACTACATTATTGGGTATTGTAGAGATTTTGTAATGAGTTAATTAGTATAATTTGGTAGATGGGAGTTCATTGATGATTATAATGGTGCTAAGAATGTAGTTAGTGGACAAAGTATGTTGTAGTATCTCTTATTGGGGGTAAGGAAGGATTGTTGAATGAAGAAACACCATTACTAGAGGTAGTTGAATGCTATGCACTCTAGGTATTTGATAAAATGCCAAAACGACCAAAAACCTGGAAATCTTTACTAATATTGGTCCAATTGAATTATGTTGATGTAGATTGAAGTTGTAAGAGTAGTGGGTGGTTTTAGTAGCACTAAAGAGCTCTATCAAGGTATGTTGGCTAAACTTTCTCTCTTGGAATTGAATTCCATAATGTTCCCGTAAGTTTCAAAGTATGGGTTGCATATTATAATGTTGTGGCTTTGAATGGTATTTCAAATGAAAGCTAGTATGCCATATTATTATTGATAATCTATAAAGGTGGTTGGAAATGAAATTATTGAATTGAGGATATAGAGTGTGGCCTGCGTGCCAAGAATTTAAGTTATGACTGTGGCTAGTAGTGCAAATGATTTGAGAGAATGCAATAAAGAATATGAAATGAGCCTCGACTCAACTGTGTTAAAAGTTATTTGGAAAATAGAATTTGCCTAAGATCTTTGGTACTCAATTCATGCCCATTAGTGGCTACTTTAACTACTACTTTGCTTTATAAATATATCCAGTGTGATTAGAGTTCTATATACGCATATGTTGAAATTGTACATTGTCATTTTTGGGGAAGAGTATTGCAAGAGTAAATGGTGTATTGATTGTTTATGATTTTTCATGTGTGTTTCTATTGTTGGTTGGTATGCCTCATTCGTTGGGAAGAAACTATTTGTATTTGAAGTTCCCATTTCAAATGGATTTGAAGTATATGATTTCTGAAATTTTCTATATGTTGATATTTGATGGTGATCTTTGAAATTGAAAGAGGTGAAAGTGTGGAATATGCAATATGTTCATCGTACGAGGAATAAAGTATCTTGTGAATGGCCAAATGAGCCAAGAAAATATTGTCATTATGAGTGACTGAAAATACTAATGAGAATTTGGACAATGTGAAAGATGTTGAGGTGAGTACAATTGTATTTATGTTACCTCTGTGTGCAAATCAAATCAAAATAAAATGTTTTTGGGAGCATCATTAACAAAATTGAGGGAAGGGTGGGTTATAAGGCTATCACCTGAAACTACACGTGCCGGTGTAGGGGTAGATATGGATTATTCCCCTTATTTGGGATAAAATTGAAACCTTTGGAAAATTGTGATATTATTCCCCTTAATTAGGATGAAACTAGAACTTTTGTGGATTGGAAAACGCAACCCACGCGACATATGTGGGAAGGCGGCCTAGCTGGTCGGGTGGAGATCAGACGCCATATTGCGCATAGGGTGGTACTACTCTTGGTAACAACTTTGTTTCGCATCACATGTCAAACCACATTGTTCGTGGGGAGATGTCCTAGACGATCGGGCATGATCGGACTCCGTGCTAACAAAGACGGTGGTATATCGGTGCTAATGATCTCCCAACCAAAATTGTATATGAAGTTCATATTTTGAAAATTATTATATTTTAACTGGACATTTGGATATTGTTGATTGTGACTTGTTGTTTCTATATGTTGCCTTTTTTATGGGCATTCTATTTTATAAGAGGACTTTTAGCTATACATACAAGTGATATTCGACAGTACTAACGTCCCTTTTGCCGGGGGCGCTGTATCTTTAAATGGATGCAGGTGGTTCTACAGTAGGCGGCATTGATCAGTGATAGCAGTACACTCTTTTCAGCTGATTTGGTGAGCCCCACTTCATTTCGGGGTCATGTATCTTTTGTTTCTTATGTACTGTGTTTTGAGGTATAGTCGGGGCCTTGTTGCCGGCATTTCCATATTACTCTTCTATTGTACTTAGAGGCTCCGTAGACAGGTTGTGGGTTGTGGTTGATGTTGGGAATTGAACTATAAATGTTAGTATTCGGAAATCATGTTTTTCATTAATTATATAAACTCATAATATTTGGGAAATTATAAATGAAGCTGCTAATGTGAATGAAATGGGATTTATTAATGAAATCTTTTCAATGTTGATTAATGGAGTACATCTCCTCTTTATTCATGGATGATTTTGGGTTGAAGTCCCCGAGTTTGGGGTGTGACAATAAGGCATGTTAAGGTTATCGCTTCTTTCCATTTGGCATGACCCACATGATACAAATGAAACGAGAAAACATGCAACTTTCACAAATGACTTTATTCTTAGAAGTAATAGGGATTCCTATGTTCTTGATTCCCCCTATGTCCGATAGAGCTTATTGACTTACTTCATTATGCATTGCATTCATATATACATGTACATTGACCCATAAGCAAATGGCGTTATATACGCGTATGTTATATGTATATGTGGCATGGGGAAAAGTTACGGTGTTATATATTCACCAGCCACCGGATCAACTGGCATATGTTTATGATTTCGCCCACTGAGGCCGAGATGATACGATGGGATGCCCTCAGGGGCTTGATGATGTTATGTATGCATATACCTATGCATGATATGACATTTATACCCATATACATGACACTATGAAGATTTCATGATTACTGAGCTGTTCAGACTTACTAATTGAGTCCTGTATCCTTTACTCCATGTTACTTTCACGTCTTTTATATACTTCTTTTCATCCCTTACATACTCAATAATTTATTAGTACTGAAGTCCCTTTTACCTGGGGACACTGCGTTTCATGCCCGTAAGTCACGATAGACAGGCTGACAGTCCTCCTAGTAGGTTATCTACTCAGTGGAGGTGTTGGTGCACTCCACTTGCTCCGGAGTTGCCTATTTGGTCAGTATGCTCTTGGCATGTATTGATTGGTATGGTGGGGCCATGTCCCGACCATTATGATTTTTATGTACTCTTAGAGGCTTGTAGACAGATGTCATGTATATGGATACTTGTATGGCCTTGTCGGCCTATGTTTTGAGTGTACAAATGATCAGGTCGGCCTTATAGGTCATTATGTCAGATGTATAAGTTTCTATATCATGCTGGAGCGTCCTATGTTGACTATTCCTTTATATTTTATTTTGGTTATCTCATGACGTCCCTTCTGTCCTATTTACCCATGATGGTGGGATAAGAAAGATACGTTACGCTGGTACTCGATTGAGTAAGGCACAGGGTGCCCTTTGCGGCCCTCTGATTTGGGTTGTGACAATAAGGCCTTCTAAGGAGCCATCTAAATACACGATATATAGTTGTTGTTTTAGGCGAAGTCCGCAAGCAGTAGAAATTGACCCAATGAATCCCCGAAATCCATAACATAGGCACATAGCATATCCTCCAAGATTAGAATGGTGAACTCGGACTGCTCGTTTTCCTTGAGTTTAAAATATTCTACTCAACACAACTTGTGTGCCTAAATCACGTTGCACAGCTCTCCAAAAATAAAGTGTGAAGAGCGTGCCTCGATCAGAGATCATGTACAGCGGCACATCATGGATATGAACAATCTCACGGATATAGATCTGAGCCAGTTGCTCTGAAGAATATGTGAGGAGGATCAAGTAAACAACAACTCAAACTCATTATTTGTAGTTACATCATTAATAAGTTTCAATATACATACTCTTTCATAGTTTGATGTGGAACATGTGGTACAATTATAACATTACCAATTTGACTTTCCCCATACCATCATACAACTCATGCTATGTCTACAGAGCCTCTATTAGATATAAGAGAGTACAATGATAGTCCCGACAATAAGGTTGCAGCTATACCTCAAAACATGGTGTTAAAATGAACAAAATATACATGACCCCGAGCGAAGTGGGGCTCACCAAATGAACTGGGAAAAGAGTCTAGTGCTATCGTTGTGCAGTGTCACCTGCTGTGGAACCACCTGCATCCAATTAAGATGCAGCACCCCCTGCAAAAGGGACGTTAGTACTATCGAATAGTACTAGTATATATAACTAAACACTCTCTCAAAGACACGAGCAGTAATTCAAGTAAGGACAGTCATAATATCAGTTAAAGCCTCAAACAATTACCAAATATCATTAGAGATAGGATGAGTTTTAAATAAATTTCAAAATTTTAAATCTTTGGTACCAGTATACCACTATTCACAATTTTGATTACGATTTCCAACACAGTCACCGCCATGTGTGTAGCATGGCATCCAATCATGGCCCGATCATCTAGTACGCCTCATGCAAGACATCGACCAAATCACAATTGCAATTACCATTCTAGCACAGTCATCACCATCTGTGCGGTATGGCATCCGACCATGAGCCGATCGGCTAGGCCGTCTCATGTGATACATCAACCAAATCACAATTTTAATTTCAATTGTAACACAGTCATCGCCATTGTGCGGCATGGCATCCAATCATGACCCGATCAAGTAGGCCGTCTCATGTGAGACATCGCCGTTTTCTATCTCTTCATTTTATTGGGACTAATGGTCAGAATTGTATTATTTCTCTTGGCACATTTGTCGTGATTCATATTTCACATTTCATATTTCACATTTCGCATTACGTGATTCATATTTCATGTTTCGTATTTCATGAACACCTTTTTACTTTCAACCATCATCATGGACTGTCCAACAACAAGGCATTTCTATTCAAGACATTTAAGCACACATTTGAGCAAATAGGAGTTTTAGGCACATTACTATTTCTTACACAAGCTTTCATTAGCTTTCCTTTGAAACACAACTTGAGGTCGAGGCATTTAGATATGAAAGTTGTACTTCGAACACATTCTCAAATAGTAGTACAACATAACAAGAGCATTTGAATTACATATTGATCACGGATGTCTTTTGACACCGGCTTATCCGGGTAATCGATTCACAATAAGCTACTCGGGACTTACATGGATATTGTGGGATTAAATTTTAAGAGAAGAGTTTAGCCAACATACCTTACTTGATCTTCCATAACTCTAAATGTTTAAGAAATCTTAGCCACTTCAATCTATATTAGAAAAGTAGCAAATTCAACCAAAATTAGGAAGATGATCATGGTTCTAGCTCATTTGAGCATTCTATCAAGCACTATGTGTACATTAAGGTTTCAAGGTCATTTTATGGAGGATTCCTTCATCCCACAACCCATTCTTTACTATTTTAGATCAACAATCTCCCTACATCCCATGATCAATCATGCATGCAAAATAAGCCACTCTCATACCCATGAATTATCTTACTACTTGACCATTTCTAGTTAAATTTTGAAATTAAGAGATAGGGTGTAGAATCTAACCTCTAGGATGAAGACCTAGTGTGCTTCCCTTGTTAATTCTTCCTAGATTTTGAGTAAGAATTGGGGATAATTGATTGAGAAACTCTCTCCCTCTCTAGAGCCATTTCTCTCTCTCCAAATATCAAGTTCTCCCTTCATAAATGATCCATAGGGTCTAAATAACAAAATGGGATCGGCTTATAAAACCTCAAAAATGAAGCTCCGAAATGGGATCTACGGTCCCATATGCAACCACATAATGCTTCCGTTGTCCGCGAAATGGGCTGCGAAATGACCCTTCGGAACTCGGCTGGTCTGCCCCACTCTGCGGCAGTTATGCGGTCTCCAAACCTATTCTGCAGTCATAATGCGCCGCAGAACCTCCATCCGCAAACCTTCCAAGTTGGCTCTGCGATCAGTGTGCGGCCCACGAAATTGTTTTGTGGTCGCATAATGGGTCGCGAAATGACATCCAAAAATGGTCAAAATGACTGCCTCACTGTACGGCCATGCTGCGACCTGCAGAGTGATTCTGCGACCGCATAATAGGCTGCAAAAATGCCCAATTCTACCAAATATATTCCTCCAACTATCAATAACACATACGCCTACCTCGGCACCACGAAACCTAGGGGTTTATTAGGAAATATTTTACGGGGCCTTACAGCGAGAACCCGGCTAGGATCCAAAAACTCTAGTCTCGCAAACTGATTAGCAAAGGCTGAACATCCATGGCTAGTGGTCTCTTTGCTGTCACAAAATATGCCAAATTACCCATACTTTGAGCCTCTGTACTCAAAGCATGGACCACCACATTGGCCTTCTCGAGATGATACAAAATGGTGATCTCATAGTCTTTCAGGAACGTTAACCATCTTTGTTGCTCTAAATTAAGGTTCATCCGCTTGAACAGATACTGGAGACTCCGATGGTTGGTATAGACCTCACATGGAATACCGTATAGATATTGCCTCCAAATCTTCAATCCGTGGACAATAGATACCAATTCTAAGCCATGTACAGGGTAATTATTCTCATGAACCTTCAACTGTCGAGACACGTAAGCAATCACCCTACCATCTTGCATCAACACCGCACCAAGCCCAATACGTGATGTATCTTAATACAAAGTGTAATAACCGAAACTTGTAGGAAACACCAGCGCTGGGGCCGTAGTCAATGCAGTCCTAAGATTCTGAAACTTCACCTCACACTTGTCGGACCATCTGAAAGGAGCACCCTTCTAGGACAATCTAGTCAAAGGTGCAGCAATTGATGAGAATCCCTATATGAAACGATGATAATATCCGGCCAAACTAAGGAAGCTCCGGATCTCAGTAGCTGAAGACGGTCTGGGCCAACTCTAAACTGCCTCAATCTTCTTCGGATCTACCTTAATACCCTCATTAGACATCACGTGACCCTAAAATGCTAGCGAATCAAGCCAAAACGCACACTTGGAGAATTTTGCATATAACGTTTTCTCTCCCATTGTTGGGAGCATGATCCTCAAGTTCTTCTCATCTTCCTCTCGACTGCGAGAATACACCAAAATATCGTCAATGAACAGATGATGAAAGAATTAAGACATGGCTGGAACACACTGCTCATTATGTGCATAAATGTTGCTGGGGCATTAGTCAACCCAAATGACATCACTAGAGTCTCGTACTTACCATACTGTGCCCTGAAAGCAGTCATTGGGAATTTTGATTCACGAATCTTCATACTGTGTCCTGAAAGCAGTCATTGGGAATTTTGATTCACGAATCTTCAACTAATGATACCATGACCTCAAATCAATCTTTGAGAACACTCTAGGACCCTGAAGCTGGTCAAATAAGTCATGAATGGGTGGTAGTGGGTACCTTTTCTTGATTGTAAATTTGTTCAGCCGCCTATAGTCAATACACATCTTCATAGAGACATCTTTCATCTTCACAAATAGAACTGGAGCACCCCAAGGCGAGACACTAGGTGGGATGAAACACTTATCAACTTACTCCTAAAGTTGTTCCTTTTACTCCTTTAATTCTATTGGTGTCATACGATATGGTAGAATAGAAATGGGCTGAGTGCCCGGCACCAAGTCAATAGCAAAATCAATATCCTTATCGAGTATCATGCCTGATAGGTCTACTGGAACACATATGGGAAATATCTTACCACCGTAACTGACTCAGCGGTAGGAGTATTAGCACTGGCATCCCGCACAAAGGCTAGATATGCTCCAAGAATAACTAACGTGCCAATAAATACAATCCACCAGGCATAGTCACAAGCTCAATATCTCAATCCCCCTGGTGTGGTCGCGGGCTATCAGTCTAGATCATATCATATAGAAAAATATATATACAAGATTACGTGTACATGACCAATGAATATCAAATATCATACTCCTGGACTGATGTAAATGACATGGTATGGTGTATGTCGGTGCAAAGTGTGCTATGATAACTCAAATTAGCAATTCCATCACAAAAACAACAATTATCAAGTTAAATCATGAGATTGGCCTCTATGTAACATCAAATATGGCTCAATTAGGTCACAACGTGGTACAAATATGAGAAACATCACAACATATATCTTGACAATCTATTCAAGGAATTTCATTACCCAAGCACTACTCCGAGCATGGATAAACACCCAGGTGTATTCACATGGGCTTAGCCATGTACATGTGCACTACCCATAGCACGTAGATATCACAAATAAATCAGGCAACTAGTGCCTCAACCACGTTTTGGTAAGATACTTACCTCAATCAAGCAAAATCATTCTTGTAACAAGCCTATCCTGCCTGAGTCAACCTCCGTACGACTCGAATCTAGCCAAATTAACTTAATATAATCAATAAAAGCCATTGGAATTGATTACAAATAATAAAACAAAAATCTTTAACCAAAATCAAAAAGTCAACCCAAAAGGTCAACCCCAAGCTCGTGCCTCGGAACCCAAACAAACTCAAAAATTCCAAATACACATTCGATTAAGAGTCCAACCATACCAAATTCATCAAATTCCAACTACAAATCGTCCCTCAAATCATCAAATCTCAATCTCAAATAACATAGGCCAATAACCCTCAAATCCCAACTTAAATTCATGAATTTTAGGTGTATTAATCAATGGGAAATCAATATCTATCATCAAAAGTGATTAAATTTCAATTAGCTCTTCAATTAGTAAAAGCGCTCTGGAGATCGCCTTGGACCGAGCTCCGCAAAAACAAAAATGAGAAAAACACTCAAACCCTCGATATTATAGAGTCTACCAGCAAAATTGCATCTATGATCCATAACAACGCACCTGCGATATCGTATTTGCTGCCAAAATCACGCACATGTGAACTCCACTTATATCCAGACCTACCGCTTCTGCGGATATACTCCCGCACATGTGGAGCCCTTCTGCATCTACGGTCCATGCTGCTTCAGCCAAGCTCCACTTATGTGGACCCCTCCCCGTAGAAGCGCATCCGCGTTAGAGGAATTCTACTAACCTCCCATGGCAAAGAAAACCATGCACCTGCGCAACAAAAGTCCAACCCGTGTCTCTGCATCTGCGGCCAATCCCACTGCAGGTGCAAAAGTGCCATAATTCAAAAGCTTCAGCAATAACACCAAGTCCCAAAATGGCCCGAGCTCTATCTAAAGTTTTAAAAGGAGGTATTAATTTATTTTCCCAAAATAATTTAGATTAAAGAAGGCGTTGTTCCTTGATGAATTACTTTTCAGTTCACGTTGTTAAAAATGGTATTGAGTTATAAAGGCCGTAAATTATATTGAGGCAATGTGTTAAATTGTGAAATATTATTTTGTTGAGTTTTTCACTCCCGGAAATTTTGTTAAGATTTTTGTGCGCATTATGGTCGAGTCGTGGGCTTCTTATTGTAGAAAAATAATGTATTGTTGATTTCTTTGGCAAGTTGTACTATTTGAGCACCTGATGTGCAATTTATGATATGTTGTAATATTTGAGCACTTGATGTGCAATTTATGATATGTTGTAATATTTGAGCACTTGATATGCAATTTATGATATGTGATCACTTGAGGTGCAAGTTGTGGTATGCTGTGATATTTGGGCACTAGAGGTGCGATTTGTGAAATATTGTGATATTGATATGCATGCGGTGATATAAGGTCAGGGTGTTGATACGCATGCGGTGAGATAAGGTGGGCTTGATACGCGTGGCTAGTAGGAGAACTACTAGAAGTCATGCGGTTTGATAAGGTGGGCTAAAATGCAGGATGCTATTTCAGGAAAATAAAAATTTTTAAAACTAAATTTGAAGGCTCCCGCGGTGATTTGGGACTACGAGGCGGTACCTCGGAAATGCCCTTTTGTTGATACTTTTCTATGGTTGTACTTGCCTTTGGTTATTTTGTTTTTACGTGATATGTAAATTCTTGTCTTCTTCCGTGATGTACTAGTTGACTTTGTTATTATGTGTTTTGTGCTCCTTGTTATATTGTGTTGGCTTTGGATTTTTAGTATGAGACTCTAAAGATTTATATTTCTGGTTTTTACTGATTTTCGATGATTGAGTTGTTTTAAATAAAATAAATTACTATTATATTTTAAATCAATAAGATTTAAATCCAAATCAGTAGTTTATCTGATGCTTTATTTTAAGTGCAATGTCAGTTTTCTTCACTCAAACTATTTCTAAAGTAAATTAACCGTGAGAGATTTTTATATATTGATATTTTTGTCACGTAAGTTTTCATGCAGTTGTGATAGAAATATGGGCACGAGGTGCCCTGGAAATATAAAAGTGGGTTGAGACCCGTATTTTTATGATTATGAAATGAGGTGTCACAAGGTGACTTTTATTTGAAAGAATTATATTCAAAAATATTATTTAAAAGAATTATAGTTGAAAGATATTTATTTGAAAAAAATTATATTCGAAAGATATTTATTTGAAGGGAGTATATTCGAAATATTTATTTATTTAAAAGGATTATATTCTAAGGATTTTTATTGAAAAACTTATATTTGAAAGATTTATACTTGAAGTACCTACATTTGAAAACGTATATTTGAAAGACTTGATTGATTGGTTGTATTTGTGATCCTTATTCGTTTGAGCAATATTTATGGTGTTCTTGTTGTCTTGTTGTTTATATCATTGCTCTTTGTTTCTATCATTATTATTATTATTATTATTATTATTATTATTATATACTGCTGCACTGTACAAGTTAATTGAATAGTGAGTGTCTTGACTGTACCTCGTCACTACTCCATCGAGGTTAGCCTTGATACTTTCTGGGCACCGACTGTGGTGTACTCATGCTACACTTCTGCACATTTTTGTGCAGAGCCAGGTATTGGAGATATCGGACTCGGACAGAGTTAGAGTATGATCGCAAGGATTCAAGGTAGAGCTGCTTGGTCGTCGCAGTCCCTTAGAGTCTTTCCATTTTATCGTACTGTCAATTATTGTTGGAACAATATTATATATTCAACTTTCTTGAAATCATTTCATATATTCAGTTAGAGTTCATGACTCGGTATTACCAGTCATGGGAGGTTGTATCATTATTTCCTTTGTTGGTTTCGATTTTTTTATATGTATTAAACAAAATGGCTTGAATTGTTATTATGGTCGGCTTACTTAGTCTTAGAGACTAAGTGCCATCACGACACATGTGATGGGATTTTTGGTCATGACAAGTTATTTCTCCCTTAGTAGTCTCACAAGCCATGTTGAATCCATTTAGCACTCGGGCTGCGGGCACAACTTGGCCTTGTAGGGCGAGCTGTTCTATGACCCTTGATCGAATGATGTTGGCCAGGATACTTGGATCATTTAACAGACGTTAAACTCGAGTCTTTTTCATGAGTACAGATATTACTAGTGCATCGTTATGGGGTTGCATGATTCCTTATGCGTCCTCGTCATTGAAGGACAAGGTTCCTTCTAGTACGTAATCCATAATTCGTTTGTCCCTTGTGATCGACACCTTGGTGCATTTTAACACTAGACCTTGGAGAACATCGACTCCTCCAATAATCATGTGAATGACGTGTTGAGGTTCTTCTTGTTCGTTTTGTTTGTTGGAATCTCTGTCTCTAAACTGATTCTTAGCTCGATCACTCAGAAACTCTCGAAGGTTCCCTTCATTGAATAACCGAGCTACTTCTTCTCTCAACTGTCTACAATCTTCCATTTTGTGGCCATGGGTTCCATGATATTTACACATTTGGTTGGGATTTCTCTGTGCTGGATCATTCTATAGAGGTCGAGGCCATTTAGTATCTTTGATGTGTTCGATAGCCGATGCGATGGCAGTTGCGTTAACATTGAAGTTATATTCTGACAATCGTGGCGCTTCTTTAGGTCCGGTAAGCCTGTCGAAGCTATTCTTGCTTATGAGCCCTCGAGAGCTTTGACCTCGGTCATTTCTCCTTTCACTTTGTATAGGGTTTTGCCCAGATCCGTTGCTCCTACAATATCCATTACATGGCTAGTATTGATCCCTGTTCAACCTTGGTTCTCGATCAATGCCCCTCTTGAAGTCCTGAGATCCCTGGGTGGATTCCGGATAGTTAACGGATGAATTTGGTCTTGAAGAAGACTGCTGGAAATTTTGATTGCTAGTGCAATCACTTCTGCAGAGGATTTGATCGCAGAAGCGAGGATTTCCAACGCAGAAGCGACCTGGGCAGAAGCTGATGAAGAAGGTCATAGAAGTGGCAATTTCTACGTAGAAGCGCAAGCACAGCTGCTCCTGGCCATCACAGAAGCGGCCCTTTGCGCAGAAGCGAGCCATGGCCTCGCACCTGCGATTCTCGCAGAAGCAGAAATTCTTCCACAAATGCGAGGGTCGACTGGGTAGTGCACTTCCGTAGAAGTGAGTTTTGGCTCGCAAAAGCGGCTTCGCAGATGCGGTGACTTGTCCGCAGATGCGAAACTAGGTAGAATGTTAAGGACCAAAAATTGAACTTTCGTCATTTTCGATTGGGATTTTTGGAGCTCGACTTTTAAGGATTCTGGAGGGAATTTTCATAAGCTTGGTTGGGGTAAGTGTTCTATATCCGAAAGTGATTATATTTCATAAATCTATGATTATATTCATCATTTATTGGAGGAAATTGGGATTTTTGTAAGAACTTTTAAAAAAATGGAAATTCAAGATTTGGAGGATAATTTGTTATTGGAATTCGATAAAATTGGTATGGTTGAACTCGTATCGGAATGGGTGTTCGAATTTCGTGAAACTTAAGTGGGGTTCCGAGAGGCGAGCCCCGCGTTGACGTTTGGTTGACTTTTTAGAATAAAATTTTAAGTCGACGTTTTATTACCAGAATTGTTTCCGATGAATTTTAATGAAATTATACAATTAATTTGGATAAATTTGAGCGCTACAGAGGTCAATTCAAACAAGAAGGCGATTTTGGAGTATCGACATAACTTCAAAAGGTAAGTATCTTTCCTAACCTTGAGTGGGGGAATTACCCTTTAGGCATCGAGTCTTATGTACCATATGTGAAATTTGAAAGGTCGTGTGAGGTGATGAACACATACTCAGGTTTATATGTGCAAATATTTATTGGGTTAAAGTTTAGGCATTTGTCACGACCCAAACACCCCTCCAAAACACGTCGTGACGGCATCTAGTCTCTACCACTAGGTAATCCTAACCAATTGCGCAAATACCAATAATGGAAGCAAAACATATCAACTAACCGCAGCAGATACTGAATAACCAATAACAATGCCACTCGGCATGTACAATAACCAAAACTCTAGACGTACACAGCTTTCCCAAAACCCAGAACGTCATGAGTCACATGCTTCAGAAAGGAAATAGTATCTCTATACCAGTGTCTAATAAAAAGAAATATACGAAGTTTTTGACACGGGCGAGAATAGAGGGGGACTCCGAGGTCTGCGGATGCGGCAGATAAACCTTGAAGTCTCCAAAGCTGTCTGGAGTCACCGGTAATGCGGCTGATAACGAACACTTGAATCTGCACACAAAACATGTGCAGAAGAGTAGCATGAGTACACCACAACGGTACCCAATAAGTGCCAAGCCTTACCTCGTTAGAGCAGTAACGAGGTCAGGTCCGAGCCCTACTGATATAGAATAACAAGACAGATGATATAATAAAATGAAGTAAAATGGAGAATTTAACAGAAAGGAATTCACAGAGAAATAACATCACACAAACAATGTGATAACAACAGGGGCGTTCCCGAGATACCGTCTCGTAGTCCCAAAAGTAAATATGCGAGGAGATCTCCCGAGGTACTGCCTCAAAGTCCCAAAATTATATGTACATGGAGAACTCCCGAGGTACCACCACGTAGACTCAAAAGTAAATGTGTAGGGAGAACTCCCGATGTATTGCCTCGTAGTCTCGAAAGTAAATGTGTATAGGGAGAACTCCCGACGAACCGCCTCGTAGTCTCAAAAGTAAATATGCAGGGATAACTCCCGAGGAACCGCCTTGTAGCATCAAACGTAAATATGCAAGGAGAACTCCCGAGGCAACCGCCTCGTAGTATAAAAAGTAAACATATAACTCAATCCGATAAATACAACAGCTCAGTAAGATTTCTACAGTTATACTGATAAAGAACAAGGAAAAGCAGGAAGTCAACTAGGCATGCTTCACAGAGTTCAAATAAATAGTTAAAGTATGTAGACATGCGATATTAGATGAAACAGGATAGCTACACATATTGGAATAGCTCAATTATGAATGAAAACAGACTAATACTCATTTAAATTGTATAACCCAATTTAAAGGAAAAACATATTACTACTCAGTAAAATAAATCGGGTTTTACAACAAAGAGCTCGTGTACGTACTCATCACCTCACGTACACGGCGCTCACATATCACAATAGTAACAATTCCTAAGGCGATTTCCCCCACACAAGGTTAGGTAGGCCACTTACCTCGAACCAAGCTCAATCAATCGGTAACAATGCATTTTCCCCGAATATCTGCCCTCCGAATGGCCCAAATCTAGCAAAAATCAATTACATACATTAAATACAATGATAAGAAATTAATCTAATTAATGAAATCAAAGCTAAAGCAAG
>AWOL01S0001255.1:286215-324549 GCA_000715115.1 Nicotiana otophora | reverse complement strand
ACATTTTTGGTGGGTATATATATGATTGCTCTTCTTGTAGCTCTTAAAGAGTTAAGAAGAAAGCAAGCCTCGCGCCGTCGTCGTTGTCGCTCGCTCGGCTCGGCTTCGGCTTCGGCTTCGTCTTCGGCTTCGGATTATCGGATTCGGATTTGGTCAAATGATCGATTGATTGATTAATTTTTTAGACCAAATTTATTTGTTAATAGTAAATATTAACGTAAGATCATGTCCAAGTACTTGCTCCACAAACAAACAAGTGCATGCTCTACCATGGAGGGTGGAGGGTCGTTCACCTTCAAAGCTGGCTGCTATAAATATGTGCAGCAGCTGTTGAAGGAGGACACAACACCAAGACAACAAAAACTGAAAAACGTTGGCTATACATTGCACTTCCTCCTCTCAGCATTTTTATACGATTTTCTGAGTTTCTACTCCTTTGTTCTGCATTGTTTTAGCTTCAAACAAAGCAACTGTAAGTGTGATTTGCTACCGAACTTTGTGTTCGCTGAAACACTGGGGTTTGAAGTACCGCTACGCCAGTGTGTGATTCGTTCTATCTTGGGAGGAAATAATCCATAACCTTGGGTACTAGGAGGGGATTAAATTCCTTAAGGAAACACTGTAAATTCAGTGGACTCGAATACGATTTACTGTTTTATTACAATAATTTATATTTCGCAGAATTATTATTTACAATACAGCAATATTGGCGGGATTAACAAGACATACTTTAATCATTGGTAGAAATGCACATCGCCAGGCTAGAATCTCGACATCAAAAAAATATTAATGCCAAGTCGAGAGAAAGAAAATAAAATTGATCTCGTAGCGATGTCTCTATTGGTTCATTACTTTAGAGATTAACTTTATTTTCTTCCAAAACTATAGCATCAAATATTTGCTAAGCATGAGTTGGAGAAGAAATCAAGCTTTTATATCTCATGAACATCACAGTTGATTTTCATAATTTTTCATAAACATCAAAAACTACTATAGGAATTTTGATTTCAAAATTCTTTATTTTTATTTGGCTCGTACAATACTTCTCGATTTCCTAGTAAGGTTTCTTGTTATATTACATGGAGAAGTTATTTCCACAATGGTACTTTGGCCATTTGGAGAACAAAGCTCTTCATAAAAACTTACATAGGGCAAAATAGATAAATAAATAAAGAATAAGCGAAGTAGAAAATTAAACCCGAATTTTATTGTCGCTTTATCTTTGATTCACTGCTCTGATGTTGTTACTAAACCCAATACTATGCAATTAACATCTTTGGAGGCAATTTGTAACAGTCAAAAAGCCATTCCTATGTCGATTTCTTTGAGATTAATTACTACCAAAAAAGGAAAATCATTAACAAATAAAAAAGGTTGTGGCTATTCCAATTAAATAAATTATTTATTATCCTTATCTGCTTCATTATGATTGGAACCAAACGACAAGAACCTTAAAATTCGTCTTTGTTTGCTTTCCGATATTATTCACATAGTTTGCATGTGTACTTTTACATTGTAAAGTTGATCAGAAGTGCTTTTATATGGATTAGTCATGGTTGAAATGCAATTCATCTATTCTGAAAATTCATGGCATCAAAATATAATCAATGTTTTTTTTCTACCAAATGAATAATCAAAGTAAAATATTGTGCCAAACTAATTGTCAGTTGTAGATTTTGGCAACCATTGTGACTCAACGTGGTAGCTTTTCATTTTTTTTTACCAATGACCTTCATCGTCTTCATTCATATTATGCACTATATTTTTGGTTAATTCTTCGCAAAACGTAGTTTTTGTGTTCAATTTCTAGAAAAAGTAGTCACTTGTTCTTAGCCGAGGAGAGTGAAACTCCGATATCTATCCCGAACCAAAAGATTATTGCATTTACTCAAATAAAATTTACTATGTATAATGTTATCATCATAATGCTCTTTGCAAGTTTGCTTACCAATCATAGAAGATAATGGTGATAGAGGTGGATGATCATGAATAACGTGTTGTTCTCCTTATATATAATGCTCCTTTTGTTTTCTTTTCCAGGCACACTTGCATAAATAGCCTTATTGATTTAAATTGAGAATCTGCAAATTTTACGTTATTGTGATCGTGTGATGTTATGCGGATAACTAATCCTTCGTATATGTTTGGTGAGTTCTATAAATTTTGCCAACCGTTGTGACTCAATGTGTTGGCTTTTCATATTTACACGAGAGTGAAAAGGTTATGGAAAAGTTGCAACTATTGGGAGTATGAAGCGTTGGGTCTGGGTTTTTAAAAATTAAAAAATAGGATATTTAAGTTATTTAGAAGGGTATTTATGTAATTAAACTTTTTAATTTAATGCTTCCCACATTTAATATAATATAGATAGATAGATAGATAGATAGATAGATAGATAGATAAAAGGTCATTTGGTTTGTAAATAAGTTATGTAGGGTTTATAATGTGCAAATTTGTAACGACCCGACCGGTCGTTTTGCTTTCTAGATCCCTGTTCCCCTAAATACGACTTCTCGCATGTACTTTTACTATTTTATGACTTACAGGGATGGTTGGTTCGGGATTTAGAAGTGTTCGGGTTGAAATCGGAACACTTGGTTCATTAAGGTTGGCTAAAAAGACTAAGTTTGACTTGAGTCATCGTTTTGAGTAAATGATCGTGGCCAAACCTACACCACTATATAGTAGCAAGGAGTGGTCGATGCAGTTTTACCCGATGAGGTCGGGGTCGATTTTTACAGGGTGTTAATTTGGTTTGGAGTCGGGTATCAAACTAATCTAGATGTGCGTGTTGTTTCTAATTGCACTTCCAAACATTGTTGTGATTGATTCTATTCTAATTTTTATATTGTTGTATGCCAAGTGTAAGCTAAGTATAATATTTTTGGTGAAAGTTTTCAAGTGTTAAAAGGCACTAGGGTAGTGACTTCTGCCTAGGTGAGTATCTAATGGGTGTCAAGAATTTAGGACAAGCTTGTTGAGATTGGGGTCGTGATATAACCATCACACATAAGTGCTCACTCTATACCTCTCGGTAGTTTGAGTGACTTTGCCTGATTTGGCTTTCTCAAGCCCAAATGGGTATTCGTACAATCCAAATAAAATTGGCTCAAGTCGGGTATTACTATCTCTAGGTTTAACCCTTTAATCGGGGCTATCAATCTCTTGAGTTCACCCCAATTTCTTGTTAGCCTAATTTTCCTAGACTTAATCTCTCTTTCTCAAGAAGAGCCTAAGTCATAAAGGCATGAATTAGTGTTTGCAACCACTAACTCTAATATTTTAGTATGAATTAGGCTAAATATCACTAATCCATAAACAATTAAGCCCTAAAATTCAAGACCCATTAAATATCTACACTAGGATTGGGTCACCACCCTGGCTATGGGGTCTAGCTACTCATGAATACAGCAGAAATCAAAGGTAAAGATGAAATATAAGCCATAATATTAAAGTACAAGATAAAAATCTAAAGTTTGAAGGTAAATCTATTATAACATTGCCCAAAAAGGGGAAAAACCAGTTGTTCACGTGCTCTGCTCTACAAAACATTACCTAAAAATATCAAAAAGATCTATTTATACACTGCTGAAATTTTCGGACAAAAATGCCCATGCGGAGGATTCACGGACGCGTAATTCTGAGCGCGTCCGCGCTTGAGCTTTCGCGGCCGCATAATAATAAGTATGGTCCGCGTTTCTTCAATAGTAGGCTTGGACTGGACTAGGTTTCGCGGACAGCATAAATATATTCGCGCCCGCGCCCGCGCCCGCGCCCGCGTTAGCTTCAATCACGATCGCGTATTATGTTCGCGGACCGCGTTCTTCAGTTAGGTTTCACTTGCCAAGTCTCTGAACCATCACGCTCCCAACGGAATTTCCACTGCGTCCGCGTCTGATAATTTCACGGCCGCGTAATGTAGACACGGGCCGCGTTCTTTGTTTGAGCCAAGATTTCAAGGCCTCTAAACCTCGATCCTTGTTGTCAGTGTAATTTCCCTCGCGGCCGCACCACTAGTTTCGCGGCCGCGTTTTTGTAGCGCGGTCAGCGGTGGTATTTTCTCTGGATTGCAGCTTCTCCGAACCTCTATCTCGCCGACCGTGGAATATTATCCGCCTCAGCGGTGAACCCTACACGGCCGCGCTTTTCCATCGCGGTCCGCGGTTCAGTTTTAGCCTTTGGCTTGTGCAAGTTTGACTCCTTCATGAGCTTATTTTGGCTTCTTTACCTCATTTTGACCAAACCCTGATAGCAAGCACATTGTGTTAGTTTTCGGGACTACCTTTAGTATTGTTTTTACCCAAAACCTAAGCAAACGAGAGCAAATAAAAGGCTAAAATCCCTAATTATCAACTCCTCCAAACTTAAGCTTTTGCTTGTCCTCAAGCAAACTAGGTAATTCCCACCTCCGTAATAAACATAAAGAAAAATCTCAGTTGTCCTAAGGTGACTTCATCAAACATCAATTGGAACTAACAATTACCCTCAACACAAATGCATTATCAACAACATTATGCTACGACTTTTTGAGTTTCATAGGTCTAATGTGACACAAGAGCATCAAGAGTTGACTCAATTCATCAAGGAACCTCGCTCTCACGTAGGTCGTTGTGGATCCCAGACTCCTTCTCCTACTCTCCATGAGCTCATCTCACCTTATAGAATGTGACACTTAAAACCGGGATTGTAAAGAAGTGCGCTCATCACTCTCAAAAGAATGCCACAAGTCTGGCTCTAAGTACCATAGGCTTGCTCCTCATGTAAATCACCACTAATGTAAGCTCACTCAACTTGAAATCTTATAGGGCTTTTAGCGGGATGTAATGAAGGCTTTTTGGATCCAGGTCGGACATAATGAACTATGATGGTATCATCTTTCCTTAAGCACTCCATTTTCTCAATTCGGCTCATACTTTCTTGACTTTTTGAGTGGGAACTAGAGAGACTTTGTCACTCTTTCTTCTCTATGACGATCATTTTTCTCCTTTTCTCATCATTCCAAGCCTTTCAACATTGTTCTCTTGAATCCTTTCAACCTTTGCTTTTCTTTTGACATACTTCTTTTTTTTAACATCATTTTTATATCCTTTTCTTTGCCTTTCCTTTTCATCAATTCCTTTTGTTCTTTGCATCATTCATCATTTTGAAATTCCTCGTCTCTCCCCCAGACTTATGTTTTTGACTATTGTTCATCATGAATGCTAAGGAAAGATTGGGTGCCAAGAGAGGGTCATTATAAAACGGATAAAGGCTTGTAATGTGGTTATTGAATGAAAAAGGCTTAGGTTCAAAGAGGTAAACTAAGGGCATCATAGTGGTAGGCTATGGAAGTTTTCAAATTCACATGGAATCAAGGAGAGCCTATAATCACTTCTCAAGTCGAGCTACACTTAGAATTTCGCCTAGAAAAACATTCGGGGCAAGTTCTAGACTTGTTGACACGGGACTTGGACTTGCAATGCAATATTTCACCTCTCAAGCTACTGGATTGTTAAAGAGAATAGAGTCGAAGGCCCACAACAACCTTAGCTAAGGTTAAAGATCACATATGGCTCCAAAAACCACTTGATGATAGTTTTAGTCAACTCAAGAGTCTAAAGGTCACAACTAGAGCTAATCTCTTCAACCAACTTGTCTCTAACCATGAGGTCGAAGGTAAATGTGTTGGTACCAAGTGAAGCCTATTTGAGACACTTTTATTAATTACTACTATATATCAAAACAGAAAGAAAAACAGACTCAATCCCTTAAGAAGGTTGTCACGCCATCCATCATTGGGAAGAGCCACCCGATTTACACAAATTTCACCTTTGAAAAGAACCGTGGCATTAAAAAGACCAAAGGCTTGTTGATCACGAAAAATTGTAAAAAGAAGCAACAAATTCAAAAAGAAACTACTAAATGAAATAAGAAGTAAAGCTATTAAGGATAATTACAAAAGAAGTTATAAAGTAAAATACGGAAAGTAAATTGAATATGTACAATAGGGGATTGAAACGAATATACACAAAATGGGGATGAATATATACATGGAATGGTAATTTTATATACATACCAAAAGTGAAAAGCACGAAAATGAAAGTACAATAAGGAGAGAATAAAGAAAAATGGTATCAAAGTTATTACAGACCAATCATCAAAATTATCATATCAAAATAGGTCCACCCCCAAAATAAAAATTAGCATTGTCCTCAATGCTAAAAGCAAAAATAGAATATGGGAGGGATAGAGAGTAAAGAGAACTCCCTATGAGGCCTCTGTCTGCATGGGGTCTTGTGGCTGGCCAGACTCATCACCTCCCTCGGGGTCCTCCAGCTCAATCTCCAAGTCCTCCGTCTGGGGTATCACCACTCTCCTTACCAGCTCTCTGTCAACCTCTTGCTCAGGTACATGTGTTGGCTGAGTTGTCTATGCTGCAAGGGCAGTCTCCCCCATAAGGAGATCTAGAGGAATATCGCCGACGGAAGTGAGCTTTTCCACCTCCTTCTTCAACTCTTCATGACCCTTCTTCATTTTCCTCACTTGTTTACCCAGCTCATTTATTACCTTTCCATGCGCACCCAGAGACTCCAGAATCTTCTTTTGGTTTTCAAGAATACTCTTCAATGACTCCTCCACTGATGGAGGCATCTTGAGTTATGCTAGAACTGCCTGAGCTTCTATTGCACTGGATAAGGCAGATAGCTTAGATGTAGCCACCTGCATCCAGTTGTTGATGCCGACCAAAGTCTGATTTACCCTCAGTGCAGTCTGAGGGTAAGCTGATGAAGAAGGCACTGATGGTGGGATAGAAGTGGATGGCCCGGAGGATGGATGTGGCATGGCAGCAGATGACCCCTCGGCTGTGAAAGGCACGGACCCAGTGGCCACTACCCCTGGCTCTTCAGACTGGCCAATGGAGGTGGTGGCTTTGCCCTTGGACTTGGGGTTGTATGGACCCTGAAGGTTGTACCAGGAGAAGGGCCTTTTCGGCTTCACCTTCGTGTCAAAGTGTCTCCCCTCAACACGCTGATCCTCTAGGTACATAGTGATGAAATTAGGGTAAGGTTAAGACCATTCTTCCTTCCCAGTTGCCTTGGATATGTTCTGGGCCATGAGGTTCCCAATATTTATCGGGTACCCTGCCATGATGGACGCTATGAGGATTGCTCGGGAAGGTGGAATGTCATTGTCATGCTAGCACGGATCAAGGCGGCTGCAGACAAAGGTGCACCACCCTTTTGCTTCAAAGCTAAAGGTGTTTCTAGCAATTGAGACTCCCGGCGTAAGCCATGGCGGTGTTGTCCCTGGTATGGCTATCACCTCTGCTAACCATGGATAAGCTGCTTCATCTAATTCCAACTTCTGTATGTATAGAGCAACATCTACATTATCAAACCCGGCATATGTATTCAAAGTTTTGCCATCGAACCGGATCTTCTTGTTTCGTACCTTAGTCACATGGGTGCCCTTTTTGATGTGAGCAACATTGGCGTAAAACTCCTTGACTAGGTACTCATTTGCTTCCGACAACTTGCTAGTGAAGAATTTCCATCCCTCTTTCATCAAATTGTCTCTTCACATTCGGGTTGTGGGGGAGAAGGTCTCTTTCTATGAAATGACGCTCAAGGGTCAGCGTCCTTTGTGGCCACCATTCCCGAAATGTGTGGTAGGCCTTCTCACTCACAAACTGATCTTGCCATACTGCCGGCTTCCTTGATCTACTCAACCCCCCCCCCATGTGTATCACCTCCTCTCCCGTCATGCGAAACCTCTTTTTCATCATCAATATCAATAAGAGCAGTTGTTGAGGCCGGAGTTGCAGCAGGTGGGGGAGGAGGTGCTGAAGTCTCACTATCTCCTTCTTAGCTATCATCCGGCTCAGATGCGGAGGTGGGTTGATCGATGAGACGAAAAGGTTAAGATTGCACCTCGGGTTGTTGTTCAGATTCTCCCTCGAAAATCTCCCGGGAAGGGAGGTATTCACTAATGTCCGAGGAGTCAGCCTGAGGTCTCACGGGTGGTGCCTTTTTGCCAATAGTCTTCTGAGGTGCTAAGGATGCAATATGCTTCCCTTTGCCTCGGCCGCGGGAGGATTCTCCCATACCTTTGGATTTGTCGGGACCACCACGAGATCGTACCATTATCTGGACACACATTTAGTGAAATATCATTAGTATTATGGTTCAATGAATTGGCAGAGGGCAGATGAAATGATCAAAGTGTTTCTCAAAACAGGGTTCCGCTGACAGCGTAAAAGAGGCATGGCCACAAAAGGGCCAGCGCGGTCCACGTAAAAATGAGTGTGGTTCACGAAAGAGTTGGGATCAGACTACCAACTCTCTAAACATTGGATTCCGCTGACAGTGAAAAAAAAAGGCACGGCCACGAAAAGGTCAGCGCGGTCCGTGTAAAAATGAGCGTGGCCGCGAATGAGTTGGGATCAGACTACTAACTCTCTGAATATTGGTTCTGTTGACAGCGTAATTTGGGACGCGACCCCAAAAGATCAAATGCGGACAGCATAAAACTGGACGCGGCCACGAAAACAACTTCCAAACTCTCTGCAACTCATGAGCGCGAACTGCGAATTTTTGGACGCGGCCGCGTATGTTCAATCGCGGACTGCGGAAAAATCACCGCATCCGCAAACATGCAACCGTACTCAGGTTCTCACAAATTAGAGAACGTGAACCGCGTAAAAATGGACTGCAGTCCGCGAAGTTCAAACAACACTAGCTCTGGCACATTTGAAACCTAGGGCTTTCACTAAGTGCAAAAATTAATGCAATTAACATGCATAGTTAATAACCATATCCCCTATTAAGCATGGAAAATAATTACCCACATGGATATATAAGCATCAATTAAGCATGATTTTTAGATTGCGGCATATATTAAACCCTAACCTAAAAGAAAAATTAAATGTAGAAGAAAAAAAAATCAAAAGATGAAATTAATGTAAAGATTTGAGCATACCAGATGTGTATTTGTAGTAGGAAATAGCTTCTTGACTAATGAGATATGAAATTGAAATTTTAAGAAGTGGAAAATGAACAGTGGCCTATTTCGCTGAGAGTGTGGGTTCGAAAAAGTATAAAAGACCTAAGGACTTCCTATTTATACCAACTCCAGAGGTCACCTGAGCGCAGTTCGCGTAATTCCACCACGTCCGCGCTTTTTACCTTTCGAAGAACCTTTTCAGAAACAGGTCCGCTGAGAGCGGAATAATGGTGTGGCCGCATAATATCAATGTGGACCGCGAAATTACAAATGCGGACGTGAATACAACTTCAGAGAGTTGATATTCTGGAATTTTCAAATTCGCATCTGCTGACAATATATGCCCTCGCGAAAAGCTCTCGCTGACCGCGAAATTTTGAGCGTGGACCGCATAATTCCCCATTCTTAGGAAAATTTTTCTAGCAACAGTCATGTACTGCATAAATAATTCCTACACAAAGCTCACAACCAGTTAGTTCAAAATAAATCCTGATCTAAGAAGGAAATCAAAGAAGAAAGAAAAACACATTGGTTGCCTCCCAAGAAGTGCCTGATTTAACGTCGCGGCACGACGCATGTTACCAATATCATTGGAAATTGATCAAGGCTACCACATGGCTGTCCTCAAACTTGATGAGTTAATGCTTCACTTGGTGCCCATTAACTCTGAAGATTTCACCATTTTTGTTTTTCAAGTCAAGAGCACCAAACGGAGTCACGTGCACCACCTCAAATGGGCCACTCCATTTTGACAAGAGCTTTCCCGAAAACAGTCGTAACCGGGAGTTGAATAGAAGAACCAAGTCACCCTCCTTGAATTCTTTATTTCGGGAATATTTGTCATGTAAGTACTTCATCTTGTCCTTATACAAGGACGAGCCGGAATAAGCATGAAACCGAAATTCATCAAGTTCATTGAGTTGCTCTACCCGGAGATTGGCTGATATATCTCATTCAAGGTTTAACTTCTTGAGCGTCCACATGGCCTTGTGCTCTAACTCAACCGGAAGATGGCATGCTTTCCCAATTACCAACTGGTACGGAGACATATC
Source organism: Nicotiana otophora (assembly GCA_000715115.1). Lineage (NCBI taxonomy): Eukaryota > Viridiplantae > Streptophyta > Magnoliopsida > Solanales > Solanaceae > Nicotiana > Nicotiana otophora. Next base: position 314,515 of record AWOL01S0001255.1, on the reverse strand, counting down.
AATTGGTGTCTTGTACGCAGTTCTATAAGCCCACAAAGCATCGTCAAGTTTCATTGACTAATCCGTCTGGTTTGCATTGACGGTTTTTGATAATATGCTCTTTATCTCCCTGTGGAAGACCTCAAATTGTCCACTAGCCTGGGTATGACAAGGGGTTGACACCTTATGATTGACACCATAATTGGAAAGCAAAGTGTCGAAAGCCTTATTGCAGAAATGAGAATCCCCATCACTGATGATTGCCCGAGGGATGCCAAATCGTGTGAAGATATTTTTCTTTAAGAACGCCACCACACTCCGTGCCTCATTGTTGGGCAAATCTACAGCTTCAACCCACTTGGAAACATAATCAACAACAACCAGAATATAAGTGTTACAACAGGAACTCACAAATAGCCCCATGAAGTCTATCCCTCAAAAATATCGATCTCAAGAATAGTGGTGAGAGGCACTTCATCCTTCTTGGAAATTCCACCAGCTCTTTGGCATTCATCACACCTTTTAACAAGCTCACTTGTATCTTTATATAGGATAGGCTAATAAAATCCACAGCTAAGAACCTTTGAAGCAGTTTTCGACCCACTATGATGACCATCGTAGGGCGAGGAATGGCAAGCATCAAGAATATTCATTTGCTCCTCTTCCGGGGCACGTCTCTGGATCACACCATCATTGCAAATCTTGAAAAGATAGGGCTCGTCCCAATAATAATCCAAGTTGTCCCGTTTGAGTTTCTTCCTTTGGTTAGAAGAGAGCTCACTCGGGAAAATGCCTGTCACAAGAAAGTTAGCCACATCGGCGAACCAAGGCATACCATTCAAAGACACGGAGAAGAGTTGTTCATCCGAGAACGAATCATTGATTTCCAGGCCATTGTGGGGCCTTCCCTCCTCTTTTCAGAGGGACAAGTGGTCCGCCACTTGATTATTACTTCCTTTTCTATCAATGATTTCAAGGTCAAACTCTTGAAGCAGAAGAACGCATCTCATCAACCTAGCCTTCGAGTCTTTCTTGGTCATCAAGTAATGGAGTGTCGCATAATCGGTGTGCACAATCACTTCGGCACCCATGAGATATGCCATGAACTTTTCCATGGCGAAGACAATGGCTAATAAATCTTTCTCGGTCACCGTATAATTGACTTGGGTGTTATTCATCGTTTTGCTTGCATAATAGACCGGATGAAATATCTTGTTGACCCTTTGCCCCAAACCTGCTCCTACCACAACGTCACTAGCATCGCACATGAGCTCAAATGGTAAGTTCCAATTGGGTGCGGTGATGATGGGAGTAGTTGTCAATTTATACTTGAGAAGCTCAAAAGCTTTCATGCAATCTTTATTGAACACAAACTTTGCATCATTTTCTAGCAGCTTGCACAAGGGGTTCACCACTTTTGAGAAATACTTAATGAACCTTCGGTAGAACCCCGCGTACCCAAGAAAGATCCTAACTCCCTTGACGGAAGTAGGAGGAGGGAGTTTTGAAATAACTTCAATCTTTGCTTTGTCCACTTCAATACCGTCCTTTGAGATCTTATGGCCGAGGACAATTCCCTCCTTAACCATAAAGTGGCATTTTTCCCAATTAAGCACTAGGTTGGTCTCTTCACATCGGGCCAACACTTTGTCAAGATTATCCAAGAATTCTTCAAATAAGTCCCCCACAACACTAAAATCATCCATGAACACTTCGAGGACGTCCTCCACCATATCCATAAATATTGCCATCATACACCGCTGAAAGGTAGTCGGTGCATTACACAAACCAAACAGCATCAGTGAGAATGCAAATGTGCCATACGGACATGTGAAGGTGGTTTTCTCTTGGTCCTCCGGTGCAATGAGAATCTGGTTGTATCTTGAGTACCCATCCAAAAATCAATAGTAGGCACGCCCGGCGAGTCTGTCTNGGATCAACTCATTTTTCTCATTTGTGACCACAGTCATACCCCCTTCTTCGGCACACATTGTACCAGTGAAGTCCATGAGCTATCCGAAATAGGGTACACAACCTCTGCATCAAGCCACTAGACAATTTCCTTCTTGACGACCTCTTGCATAGCCTCGTTCAACCTCCTTTGATGTTCCACGGAGGGTTTGGAATCATCCTCTAGTATAATTTTGTGCATGCAAAAGACGGGGCTTATACCCCGAATGTCAGCCAAAGTCCATCCAATTGCCTTTTTCCTTCTTTGAAGCACCGCAAGGGTGGAGTCTACCTGCACGTTAGTTAGGCAAGCAGAAAGAATAATAGGTAATATGAAAGAAGGGCCTAAGAATTCATACCTAAGGTGTGAAGGCAAAGGTTTCAACTCCAATATTGGTGGATCCTCGATTAAGGGCTTTGTTGGTGGAGTCTTCCGGTTTTCCAAGTCCAATGAAAGTTTACGGGGCCCGTATGAATAGGACCCCATTCCTTGCAACGCATTTGCACATTCAACCAAGCCTTCCTTTTCATCATCCTCATGGTTTAGAAATACATCTTCCAAAGGGTCTTCCACATTGATCATGGCACTCGTGTCATCCACTATTACCTCTGTCACAAGATCCACAAAAGAGCAAACTTCATTGCTATTTGGTTGCCTCATTGATTTGCACATGTGGAATACAACTTTTTCATAGCCCACTCGGAAGGTGACCTCCCATGCTTCCACATCCACCAATGACTTACCTGTTGCTAGGAAAGGTCTCCCTAATATTATAGGCACCTCATAGTCGACTTTGCAGTTGAGAATCACAAAATCAGCAAGCAAAATAAATTTGTCGACCCGGACTAGAACATCATCAATAATACCAAGCAGTTTTTTCATTGTCTGATCCGCCATTTGTAATCTCATGGAAGTAGCTCTTGGTTTCCCAATACCTAGTTTCTTGAACACGGAATATGGCATCAAATTAATACTTGCTCCTAGATCACACAAGGCTTTTGCAAAATCGGCTCTACCAATGGTGCATGGAATTGTAAAGGCACCGAGATCTTCAAGCTTTGGAGCCATCGAGTGCACAATGGCACTCACTTGATGAGTAATTTTGATGGTCTCACAATTCATAGATATCTTCTTAGTTACCAAGTCCTTCATGAACGTGGCATATTCCGGCATTTGTTCGAGAGCTTCCACCAAGGGCACATTGATTGACAAACTTTTTATCATCTCAATAAACTTCTTGAATTGGTTTTTATTATTTTGCTTTGCAAGCCTTTGAGGATACGGTGGAGGAGGCCTTGGCTTTAGGCACTACCTTTTCCGGTATGTCTATCACGTGTTCCCTAGATGGGTTCACATCATTTTGAGTCTCCTCCATGTTGTTATTGCTATCGATCCTCACTTCATCATTCACATTCTCATCATTGGCTTGAACCTCATCATCTTCTTGCAACACAACATCTTCACTCACAATCTTCTTTGGATCAGAAGTATTTGCATCTTCACCTCTACCGCTTCTTGTGGTCACCGCCATAGCATGGCCTGTATGGTTCCCACCCTTCGGGTTGACTACTGTATCACTTGGTAGTGCCCTCTTAGGGAGAGTATTCAATGCTTGAGAAATTTGACCTAGTTGTACTTCCAAGTTGCGAATAGAGGTAGTATGGGAGGCTATTTGAGCATCGGAGTCAGCATTCCTTTCTAGCATTTGTTTGAACATATTCTCTATTCGCCCCATCTCATTGTTTGAAGAACTTTGCCCTTGAGACGAATATGGAGGCAGATTGTTTGGTTGTTGATACATCGGGGGCCTTTGGACGCCTTACCCCCAGTTGCCTTGATTATTATTATTCCAACCCCCTTGGTTTCCATTTCCTCCCCAATTGTTATTGTTGTTCTCCTAATTCTAATTATTTTTGTTGCCATTGTTCCAATTCCCTTGGCCTTGGTTGCCCCAATTTTGATAGTTCCCTTGTGATCTCCATTGTTAATTTGGAGCATTGCTCCGTTGACCTTGGTAGTTATTGACATATAACACTTCCTCACTTTGATTATTATAAGAATTTTCTTGATTGTCACCACTACCACTTTGCTGATATTGATCTTGATTGTTTTTCACTTGTTGACCACGTTGTTTCCTCATGTTGACCATGACATTTACCCCTTCTATGGCATTTACTTGCTTTGTCCCTTGAACTTGCTAAAGTTGGGCCTTCGATGTCGAAGATGAAGTTTTCCACTTCTTTAGCATCTCGGGCTCCGTTGTATGGCTTGGGTTCCGGAATTTTCAGCTTTTGTAGCATGGGGGCAATGTTCATGGCACCCCCGATTTGGTTTTCACCTCTTTTGAGCAGGCTTTGAAGGGCAGCATTGAAAACATTGAGTTGGCCTATCAAGTTGTCTATGGTTTGCTGTATGACAGTCAGTCTGTCTGCCTCTAGTTCCCGATGGGCTAAATCCTCGGCACGCTCCTGTTGGAGATCCTAGAATTTGCCATGAATTTTAGTTGCCTCGACGGCAGCTGTTTGCCGGTCTTCCTCAGAGTCTTGACCGATGTTTACTATGTCAACTTTGGCCTGCCGCATTCTGCGGTCCAGGTCGTCCAACCTTTGCACTAGGCTGGTTTTTAGATCAGGCAACGTATCCACGATGGGCCGTAATTCGTCAACCATCTCTTGAAGGGTCGCGATGTGATCCCCATAATTCACCATGGTCAGAAATGGTGATGATGATGGGAATGAGTTCCCTCGTCCAATGTTGAGCCTAGGTTCTGATACCAACTATTATGCGGCGCCTTCCTGAAGTTCTTTGGAAGGGTGATGTAAGGCTAAGCAACTGATGTCAGTGCAGTTGCTATGCGCCAACTGAGGTCCTCGCCGTACGCTAGACTAGATTGTCAGTACCGTACGGGAAAACTAATACCGTGAGCAATTGAGCAGCGGAAATGAGCAATTGATGATGAAAGCTGATGATTGTATTGATGATGATTAAAGCTATTACAAGATGCAATATGGTGTCAGGGGGAGAGACACCAGTACAGATAATTGTTTGAATGCTTGAATGTTTGAATGCTTTGGTCCCCCTTAATAATGCTTAAAAAAAATAAACCAAAGTTACATAAGTTGACCTAATAAAGCATTAGAAGCACACTGAAAAGGAATGAAGTAAAACTACTCTATAATTACAATGAAAAGGACTTAGTCTTCTATGCAAGCAAGTCCGATGGCAACAACTTTGTCTTGAGCATCAGGGTCTGCGTGCGCATTTTTGTGGGCACGCGCGACAGTATTTGGATCTGCCAGCGGCTGGGCGCTGGTGCTTGGCACTGTTTGATCAAACCCCGCACCATACCGTGCATACCCAAGAAGATGGCCGCTGGAAATATCATGGTCATGCAGTTAAAGGAGGAAACCAACAGACCTGAACCCACGGTTCCGGCTGCCCTCAACATCATAAAAGAAATCATCACATCATCGGCGGCCAACAACTCATGGCGCCCCTCATCGTGTGAAGACTTGTCAAGCATTCCAAAAGGACAAGTCGGATCACTCAGCACAAGCGGGAATCTTGGAGCCGCTACCTGTCCCACAGAGACCTTGGGAAAGCATTTCCCTGAATTTCATCACAGGATTACCCAAGGTCGGAAATCATGCAACCATCATGGTGGTAGTAGACCAATTTTCCAAGTATGCTACCTTCATCGCAGCCCCACAGAACATATCGGCAGAAGATACAGCTCGACTCTTCTTCTCTCATGTTGTCAAACATTGGGGTATGCCCAGCAACATCATTAGTGACTGCGACCCACGCTTCACTAGCAAATTTTGGACCCAAATCTTCAGTTGCCTCAGATCCAAATTGAGTTACAACTCAAACCATCATCATCAGCAAACATATGATCAAACAGACCGGCTCAATGACATGCTGGAGGAATATCTCCGCCAATTTGCAACCGGGTCACAAACAAATTGGGGGAAGCTTCTGGATGTTGCTCACATGTGTTTCAATTCACAAAAGTGGGCCCATACAAACAAAAGCGCCTTTGAAATTGTTACCGAACAACAACCACTACTCCCACAGAATGTGAATGCACCAAACATGCAATCATCTCATCGAGCTGCCAGTTTCTCGACATAATGGGAGCAAACTTTGAAGATAGTGTGGAGCTATCTTGTCAAAGCCCAAGAGAGTGCAACGAGGTATGCCAAACAAAACCTTCGCTTTGCCTAACATCAAGAAGGGGACAAAGTGAAGGTAAGAACCCCGAGACGAAACTTATTTGCAAAGAGGACCCAAGATCCTCGCCTATTGCAAAAATATATCGGACCCTTTTCCATTGAAAGGTGCATCGGGAAATCCACATACCAGCTAAACACACCAACCTGGTGGAAAATTCATCCAGTCTTCCATGTCAGCCGCCTCAGGCCATTTCAGAAATACATGAAAGATCATTCAGAAAGACATCTCACAACACCGAGGGGAACAGACCTCCCAGCCAACAAAAGCCTAACCAATCATCATCATCCGGCAGGTAAGGCTCCGAGGACGTCGCCAACTCAGGTGGGGGAGAATGTCATGGGTTGCTTTCTATCATCGACCCATGACCCCTTGGACGCACCCTGTGGCGTCCCGGCAAGTTTCCCAACGCTTAGCGCCACGGTCGGCCCCGTGGTCTCGACAGCGCCAAGTGACAAGCACGCATGCGCCTTTGTCGCCCCACCGATAATCAGTGCCAGTGCCCAGCGGCTGGCGAATGCCATCAGTGTCACGCGCACCAACAATGTCGCGTGCACAAACCATCATTGGGCCTTTGCTAACTGATTAATAGTAGTTGTCAACTCGGCTATAGCTTGTTCATGATCATGAAGTTCCTTGTGAAGATGGATGATATTAGGGTCACCCTGAGGAACATTTGCCCGACTCTGCCAAGCTGAAGATGTGTCAGCCATCTCATCAAGTATATCACAAGCATCGGCATAAGGCATCTTTATAAAATTTCCCCCAGCTAACTGATTCACTACATACTGGTTGGTCGTGTTGATGCCCTTATAGAATGTTTGCTGAATCATTGCTTCAGTCATATCATTATTTGGGCATTCCTTGACCATTGTCCGGTATCACTCCCAGATTTCATGTAAGGGTTCATTAGGTTCTTGTTTAAAGGCTAAGACCACATCCCTCAATGTTGCCATATGACTCGGTGAGAAAAACTTTGCTGTAAACTTTTCTGCCAAATCATCCCATGTGTGTATGGAGTGGTCGGGTAGCCTCTCGAGACAGTCCAAAGCCTTCTCTCTAAGTGAAAATGGGAAAAGTCTCAATCTTAGAGTGTCCTTCGACACATTTGTCTGCTTGCTCCCCCAGCATATGTCTACAAAACCCTTTAGATGCTTGTATGCGTTCTGATGAGGAGCTCCATTGAAGAAGCCCCTTTGCTCCAATAGGGTCAGCATGATATTTGTAATTTGAAAATTACCCGCCCGAATCCGGGGCGGGATAATTGCACTTGCGTAACCTTCGTTCGGTAGCACCCGGTGTGCTGCCCGTGGAAGAGGTAGGGGAGGGTTTGGAATGTTGTCATTATCCTGGCGGCTCTTTCTTTGGACTTGATGTTATAGATTAACCTCATCCTTACCATTGTCATCCACCTCCTCCCCTAGAAGAATATGTCCGAGAGCATCATTATGAGCCATTTGGTACTGTCTAACTCCCCGACAACGGCACCAAAAAGTGATCGTGGCCAAACCTACACCACTATATAGTAACAAGGAGTTGTCGATGCAGTTTTACCCGATGAGGTCGGGATCGATTTCCACAGGGAGTTAATTTGGTTTGGAGTCGGCTATCTAACTGATCTAGATGTGCCTGCTGTTTTTAATTGCACTTCCAAACATTGTTGTGATTGATTCTATTCTAATTTTTATACTATTGTATGCCAAGTGTAAGCTAATTACTATATTTTTGGTGAAAGTTTTCAAGTGTTAAAAGGCACTAGGGTAGTGACTCCGCCTAGGTGAGTATTTAATGGGTGTCAAGAATTTAGGACAAACTTGTTACGATTAGGGTAGTGATATAACCCTCACACATAAGTGCTCACTCTATACCTCTCGGTAGTTTGAGTGACTTTGCCTGATTTGGCTTTCTCAAGCCCAAATGGGTATTCGTACAATCCAAATGAAATTGGCTCAAGTCGGGTATTACTATCTCTAGGTTTAACCCTTTAATCGGGGCTATCAATCTCTTGAGTTCACCCAAATTCCTTGTTAGCCTAATTTTTCTAGACTTAGTCTCTCTTTCTCAAGAAGAGCCTAAGTCATAAAGGCATGAATTAGTGTTTGCAACCACTAACTCTAATATTTTAGCATGAATTAGGCTAAATATCACTAACCCATAAACAATTAAGCCCTAAAATTCAAGACCCATTAAATATCTACACTAGGATTGGGTCACCACCCTGGCTATGGGGTCTAGCTACTCATAAATATAGCAGAAATCAAAGGTAAAGATGAAATATAAGTCATAATATTAAAGTACAAGATGAAAATCTAAAATTTGAAGGTAAATCTATTATAAAATTGTCCAAAAAGGGGAAAATCCAGCCGTTCACGTGCTCTGCTCTACAAAACTTTACCTAAAAATATCAAAAAGATCTATTTATACACAACTGAAATTTACGGACAAAAATGCCCATGTGGAGGATTCGCGGACGCGTAATTCTGACCGCGTCCGCGCTTGAGCTTTCGCGACCGCATAAATAATAAGCGCGGTCCGCATTTCTTCAATACTTGGCTTGGACTAGACTAGGTTTCGCGGAAAGCGTAAATACATCCGCGGTCGCGTAGGGTTCACCACTGAGGCGGATAATATTCTGCGGACCGCGTTCTTCAGTTAGGTTTCACTTGCCAAGTATCTGAACCATCACGCTCCCAGCAGAATTTCCACCGCGTCTGATAACTTTGTGGCCGCGTAATGTAGACGATGGGTGCATTCTTTGTTTGAGCCAAGATTTCAAGGCCTCTTAACCTTGATCCTTGCTATCAGCGTAATTTCCCTCGTTGCCACACCACCAGTTTTGCGGCTGCGATTTTGTAGCGCGGTCAGCGGTGGTGTTTTCTATGGATTGCAACTTCTCTGAACCTCTATTTCACCGACCGCGAAATATTATCTGCCTCAGCGGTGAACCCTACGCGGCCGTGCTTTTCCGGTTCAGTTTCAGCCTTTGGCTTGTGCAAGTTTGACTCCTTAATGAGCTTATTTTAGCTTTTTTGCCTCATTTTGACCAAACCCTGCAAGCAAGCACATTATGTTAGTTTTCGGGACTACCTTTAGCATTGTGTTTACCCAAAACCTAAGCAAAAGAGAGCAAATAATAGGCTAAAATCCCTAGTTGTCAGTAAACAACCTTGGAACCAGAATTTAGCAGTTCTAATAGGTTCGTATGATAATTTTGGACTTGGGCATATGTTCGGATCGGGTTTTGGATGACCCGGGAGCGTTTCGGCGCTTACTATTGGAAGTTGGCAAATTGAAGGTTTTAAAGTTCTTTAAATTTGGTTTGAAGTAGGATTTGGTGTAATTGAGGCCTAATTAGGATTTCGAGCCTGGGAATAGTTCTGTATCATGCTTTAAGATGTGCACAAAATATTTGGAGTCATCTCGAGAAGTTTAAGTATGATTAGGCGCGTTCGGAGTAAGTTGGAAAAACCTGAAGTTCATAAGATGATTCTATTGGTTTTCGTGTATGATTCTTAGTTTTAATGTTGTTATATGTGTTTCGAGGTTGCGAGCGAGTCCGGTTTATGATTTCAAACTTGTTGGTACGTTTGGGCGGGGCCTCAGAGGCCCCGGATGCCATTCGGACAATGCGCGAAAGTCATTTGGCCGTAGTTGGATAGCTGAAGCACCCACCTTCTTGTGCAATTGCACATGCGGAGGGCCAGCCACAGGTGTGAGCTCACAGAAGCGAGCCAGCAGCCGCAGAAACGGCCCAACATAGGTTGCCCAGTGATCGCAGATATGAGGCAGGGACCACACTTGCAGAGTCGTAGGTGTGAAGCAAGCAATCGCAGAAGCAGAGGAGGTCGATCTGGGCTTGGTCTGCACCTGCGTGGTTTTGTCCGCAAAAGCGACCACAGGTGCGATAGTGTCGTCGCATGTGCGAAAAATCGCTCGGCAGTGAGGTTCATTTAAGTCGCGAGTTAAACCATTTTTGACTCATTTCTTTCATTCATTAGGCGATTTTGGAGCTTTTGGAGAGGGGTTTTCACCTAGAACTTTGAGGTACGATTTCTATACAATATGAGTTTAAAACATAGATTATGGGTAGATTTTAAAATGTAAAATTGTGAAAATCATGGGTTTAGATGAAAAACCTAGGTTTTGATAAAAATGAAATTTAACCACGAAAATGATTATGGAATGGGATTAAAATTATATATTTGAGTTCATAAGGTTATGGGTAATTATTTTCTTTGAAAATTTCTAAAATCCGGGCACGTGGGTCCGGGGGTGAATTTTAGGAATCTTCCAATTTGGGTTGGGTAATTACTCTAATATTTAAATTATGAACTTTTGAACATGTATTGACTAAATTATATAATATTTGACTAGTTGCGAGTCGTTTGACACCGAGTTGAGGCTTTAGAACGAATTTAAGGATCGGAAGTGAGCTTGAGAATGAGGTAAGTCTCTTGCCCAATCTTGTAAGAGGGAACTCATCCTCTTACGTGTATTTTTGTTGTAACTTATTTGTGTGGGGAGCTACATACGCGCTAGGTGACAAGAGTCCGTGCGTAGCTATATTCCATGTGATGTCCGGGTAGTCTTAGGTTTATATTATGCCTTGTTTGAACTGTTATATTGGTTACGCTTGTTAATTTGCTTACATAGAACCGAGATTAAGGATTTTTAGATTTAGAATCCCCAGTTTGGATTTCTTATGTTTGAGAAGAATTGAACAATTTTATAATAACTTTGATAAATCTATGTACACTCGCGTCACAAATATTTCCGCGAGCGAGGTAAATCCCTCTACTCTTATGGGAACAGGTCGTTCGCCTCGGTAGGTTAATAGATGTATATATGATTCGTGTCGTTCGACCCTCGGCAGTGCACATATTATATTTCTGGATTGGGTCGTACGACCTCGGCATAAATCATGCATGATAATACTTAGAGCCTACTTATACTTGATATTAATTATTGGCTTGAGCAGTTATAATTATTTAAATGACAGGAATTGACTTAAAATTTATTATTAGTAAAGGAATTATTATTCACTGCTTGTTACTGAGTTGTATTAATTATTTACATAATCCATGATTATACATAATTCCTACATTTTATTGTAGGCCATGCTTATTACATAATCCATGCTTATATATATCCAGGACATTAGGGTCAGACTTCCGGTCAGCAGTTCACCGTTCCGAGGAGTTGTTATGAGTGCGGGGATCCTGGCCACATGAAGAGGTTTTATCCCAGACTTCGGGGCAAGGCAATATAGCAGGGTCACCAACCTATGATTTCAGCACCAACTGTCGCACCAGTCGCCCGGCCGCCCAGAGGCGGAGGGCAGGTGGGTAGGGGTCATCCTAGAGGTGGAGGTCAGATAACTGTAGCCCAGTCTAGTGGCGCCTCGGTTAGATTTTATGATTTTTCGGCCAGACCAGATGCAGCGGCCTCATATGTCGTGATCAAACGTATTATTTTTGTCTGCAATAGGGATGCTTCGGTACTATTTGATCCAGGGTCTACCTATTCGTATGTTTCATCTATGTTTGCTCATTTCCAAGGTGTTACTCGTGAGTCCTTGGGTACTCTTGTTTATGTGTCCACACCAGTGGGTGATTCTGTTGTTTTGGATCAGATTTCTCGGTCATGTATTGTTACTTTATGTGGTTATGAGACCTGAGAAGATTTTCTATCGCTCGATATGACCGACTTTGAGGTCATCTTGAGCATGGATTGGTTGTCTCCATATCACGCCATCCTTGATTGCCATGCCAAGATTGTTACCTTGGCGATACCAGATTTACCTAGATTAGAGTGGAAGGGTTAGTTTGTCAGTATATCTAGTCGGGTTATCTCCTTTCTGAAGGCTCGACAGATGGTCGAGAAAGGGTGTTTGGCATATCTAGCTTATGTTCGGGATACTATTGTAGAGGCTCTGGCGATTGATTCAGTGCCCGTGGTCTGGGAGTTCTCCGATATATTTCCTTATGATCTTCCAGGAATACCACCGTATCGTGATATTGATTTCTGTATTGATTTGGCTCCGGGCATGGCTCCGAGAGAGTTAAACGAGTGTATCACCTTAGGGTGCACCAGTGTTATTTGTGAAGAAGAAATATGGGACTATGCGGATGTGTATTGATTACTGCTAGCTAAACCAAGTTACCATTAAGAACATGTTATTTGTCAGGCCGAGTGTACCATTAAGTACCTGTTGTTGCGTATTGATGATTCATTTGACCAGTTGCATGGTGCTAGGGTGTTCTCTAAGATCGATTTGAGATTGGGGTACTATCAGTTGAAGATCCGGGATTCGGGTGTTTTGAAGACGGCTTTCCGAACTAGATATGGCCATTATAAGTTTCTAGTGATGTCTTTCGGTTTGAATAACGCCCTGACGGCATTTATGGATTTGATGAACCGGGTGTTCAGGACATATATTGATTCGTTTGTCATTGTCTTCATTGATGACATTGTGATCTACTCGCGCAACATGGAGGAGCACGAGCAACATTTGAGAGTGGTGCTTTAGACCTTGCAGGAATAGAAGCTATATGCTAAGTTCTCCAAGTGTGAGTTCTGGTTAGAGTTTGTGGCATTCTTGGGGCATGTTGTATCATGCGAGGGTATTAAGGTTGATCCCACGACGATCGAGGCAGTTCAGAGTTGGCCTCGTCCCACCACAACAACCAAGACCAGGAGCTTCTTGAGGTTAGCAGGTTATTAACGCCGATTTATGGAGGGCTTCTCATATATTGTAGCACCTTTGACTAGATTCACCCAGAAGGGTGCTCCATTCCGATGGTCTGATGATTGTGAGGCAAGCTTTCAGAAGTTCAAGACCGCCTTGACTTCAACACTAGTGTTAGTGTTGCCTTTTGATTCGGGGATGTTTACTGTGTATTGCGATGCTTCATGCGTTGGTTTGGGTTGTGTATTGATGCAGGAGGGGCGAGTTATTGCAAATTCTTCACGTCAACTAAAGCCCCATAAGAGAGAATTACCATATACACGATTTGGAGTTGGCCACGATTGTTCATGCTCTTAAGATCTGGAGGAATTATCTTTATGGGGTGACCTGTGGGGTTTACGTCGATCATCGCAGCTTGCAGCATTTGTTCAAGCAGAGGGATCTCAATTTGAGGTAACGCAGGTGGCTTGAGTTACTAAAAGACTATGATATCACTATCCCTTATCATCCGGGAACGGCGAATGTAGTTGCGGATGCCTTGAGCAGAAAGGCGGGGAGTATGGGTAGTTTGGCCTCCATTTTAGCACAGGAGAGGCCAATAGCTTTGGACATTCAGTCCTTCGCTAACAGACTTATGAGGTTGGATATTTCAGATCCCAGTCGAGTTCTTGCATGCGTCGTCGTTGTCGCGCCCCGTTTTCTCGCGAAAGTGAGTTTTGACATGTGACAACTATTTTAAATGGATATTGAAAGAAAAGAGTCGTCACCTAACGATTTTTAAGGTGCGTTAGGGCACCTATTTGCAAATAACTTTATTTGACTAGTCAACACCACCAAAGATCAGGTAAGGGCTTAAATTACCTCAAAGAGAAGGTGTTAGGCACTCTTCGAGGTCCACAACTGTGGGTCCCAACCAAACTTTAGACTATGTGGATTATGTAATTAAGCTAGGTGATCAAATAAATAGAAGATAAATTCAGAAGTGGTAGAGTCTTATTAAAACATATGAGAATCGGTACAAATCCTAATAACTACAAAGGTACAAACTATATCGATCTGTGTTAAATGACTATGTGTGAATAACACGCATATAAAAAACGAGGAAAGGGGTCCTAAGGCATTTAGAATGAAGGATCACCCCGTACAACATAAATAATACTTCGCAACTCTCTTAAGGTAGAGGTTGCTCGTATTATTCAGCATGCACAGACTATCATCTTCTGCTACCCGATTACTATGTTGAAGTTGTTTACTTAAAGGCATTCTAATTCAATTCTAAGTCATACCCTATATGTGCACTACCCGTCCCATGCCTTGGTTCATGAGGCTTTGGACCTACTATCAGGTGGTTCTAGACTTTACTTAGGTTGCTCAAGAATGATAAAACTAGGCGATATTCAAAACAGATAGGATTGCATACAATAGCAATAAAAGGCTCAAGTTAACCTCCACACATACGCACGAAAGCACGCAAACAGATTTTTGGTTAGGTAGTAGACAAAATTAAGTTGTATTAGAATCATTAAGTCTTGTAGGCATGATTTCTATATAATTCCAGTATTATACAGGCAATGCTGTAATTTTTGGACTAATGTATAGGCAAATTAGTGCGTTACAAGTCCTATAAACATGATCTCTAATCGTTTGCGTGGTAAGGCAATGCAAAACAATCCCAAAACTCTGAATTGACAACATTAATTTTGTAGGTATGTGTCTTAGGCAAGTGACAGTGCCCTATAGACATGATATCTAATAGTCGCATAATTAGGTAGTGGAGTCATTCGAAAACACAGGATTAATAGCATAAATAAACACCCTATAGGCAAGATTTCTAACAATTGACAATTAGACCTGATTTTATAATACTTTATCCCTATATGCATGCTATCTAAGTTAGGTAGTACAAAATCAGCATGAAGCAATTGATTAATTATTAAACCTTATAGCCAGGGTATCTAGGTTAGCAAAGGTATTGCATTATTGTATCTTATAAGCATATTATCTAGGAACGTTGAATAGCAGATACGGAAACGAGTGTAGCATATTTTGACAAGTTAAGTGTGTGCGTGATTCCTATTAGTGTGCAACGCAAGCTATATAAACAAATAAGACATGTTGGACATAATAGCAAATATAACACATAAACCCTATAAGCATGTTTTCTACCCATTAATGCAAGTATTAGAATATCCCAAGCCCCTATTCGTTAATGCCCCCAATTGTTTTTTTTATAAATTATTACATGCCCAGTTTAGAATAAAACAAATACAAACTTAATAGGGCTATTACAGGCCCAAATACAACAATTACAGGTCTATCACAAGTACAAAGTAACCCAGGAGTTCCCTTCTGGGCCTTCGCCAACCATACTCTTGCATATCAAACAAGACCAATACCCAGGCTCGCAAGCTTATTTGACCAATGCTCAGATCCAATAACACACACGGCCCAATAAGCCAAGCCCCAAACATGAAAACAATTGTCTTGATTACCCATTAACAAATAACAGGAATATGGGGTCATAAAACATGCCATTCAAATGGCTCAGAGCCCAGGCAAAGACACATGCACAAAGACCTTACAATGAGCACATATGTGAGGTTTTCAAACTAACAAATAAGTTCAAAGCATAAACTTCTTAAGATGCACCTGATTAGTTATGGGCAACATGAATCCACAAAGCAAGAAACTCAACATGAGAGTTAAAGACATGGATTAGTTCTAAGAAGATTAACAAATGATAATGACATGCTCGATAGACTCCCATTTTCGGGTATATACCACAACAGTCTTCTTAAGAAGAACATAAGAATTTAAGGTAGGACATAACTAAGAGTTGCAGACCAATTTAGGGCAAGTAGAAATGCTACTAAGGAAGCCTATTACAGAAGCTTAGGGTCAACAGTATCACAAACTCAATATCACAACTAGTTAGTGAACAAATACTTAATACAAATTGATATCCAAAATTCCCTAGGCATTAAACATGAGCAATCCTAACATTAGCACGCATGAATCTACAGAAAAGGATGGTAGTAAAGCAAACAACTATAATGAGGATTGGGTTTCACAAATGGTAGAGTAGCATGCTTGTTTGAAGAGTTCAGAGTTCACAGAGACATGACCAAGTAACAAGTTATACATGAATGGCTTATCATGGAGAAATACAGTCGAGTAAATTCTGTGCATGAATAAGTATCCCAAGAGTTTTGATACAATAACTCATGGCAGTGCATGAACATGGGCAAACAACATACATAGGAAACTCATATGTGCATAAACATAATAGACTAAGTAGGTTCAACATGGTCAAAATATACATAGTGGGCAGACATCCGAGTACATGATTTAGGCTAGTTTAGATGCTAGAGAATACATGACTATAAGCTAACTTCAAGGCAAATAGGATTGCAAACAAAGGTAGCAACATATTGTAATCATATAGGTTCAGAAAATTCGAACAAGCATGGTATTCAGGTCATGACCACAACTAAGCATAGAATTGCAAGAGTCAAAGTACTCACCAGTTGCAAATTAAACAAACAAGGAAATTAAGCTCCGTCAGCAAATCAACTAGCAATAAACAACAGGACTCCTAGAATCTCAGTGCGTCAGAGTTTCCAAGGGTCTCGAATAAACTCCGGGCAGTGCTCACACTGAGAAAGAGCAATAATTGAATTCCGGTGGCCTTGGATTTTATCCGGCCAAGGTTTCAAATTTTAGAATAGTATAATGAAGGAGAGTGAGAGAATAACAGTCCTTCCGGTCCATTTAGGGCAATTAGGGGAGGGGTTTATATAGTGTTGAAATTTAATGAACAAATAAGAAAAACAATCGATTAAATATAAATAAGGAAAGAAAATATAGCATGCAATCAGTAACAGAGCCGGCAAAGGAAGAAATTGAATTTCAAACCCTGGTTAGGGTTCAATGATTGAAAATCGGCCCGTGGATGTGGGGAATCAATCACTTTTCCGTGTATATGGATGAGATATCATCCAGATATTGAAGATCAAAGTTGGAATGGTGATACTTGCCAAAATTATGGCGAGTACTAAGTAACATCAAGAGCGTGTGAGTAGTAGCAATGTAGTGTAAATAAGGTAAGCAGATCGTATGACTCTATAGTATAACCAGATTCTGAGAGATTTTTGGGCGGTAAGACAGCTAGGGTTCGTAGAATATGAGAGCGCATGAGGGCGGTTGGGAAAATAAAAGTCTCTAGGGTTTGGGTGGGGATATAAGGAGAGTGAGGGTTTTATTTCGGGTCGTTGATCATTTGAGATCAACGACCAAGATTATAAAGGAAGGTGGGGCGAGTTGAATAAATAAGTCCCGACCAGATTGGAATAAAGATATCATTTGGTTTGGGCCAGGGCAGATTGGGCTAAGATTTGGGGTGTTTGGGCCATTAATTTGGTCCGAAATTGACTTGGGATTGGGCTGGATTTTAAATACAAGGAACTAAGAAAAAATAATTATAAAAATGACTAATAAATAGTAAAATATTATTCACGTAGTAAAATACTTGAAAATAACAGCTCAACTTTATAAAATATAATAAATGCTATTTTAGTATAAAATAATATAATAAATACAATTATGTATAAAATATAGGCTATTATTACAATATTATGTAAAATCGCTTTAAAATACAAATATAATTATATAAAAATAAGTAAAATATTATGAAAGATATATGCGGATACAAATAATAAATTTGAATGATTAAGTCATCACAAAATAACTTAAAGGGGTAATTAATAAATATTTGAATAATTTAAATGCAAGAAAATCAATTTCAAAACCTGAAAAATGACATAGAGTTCTTATATAAACCTTGTAAATAAAGTAATGATGTAAAATTTTGAAAGTATATATATTATTTAAAAAATATGAGGGCTAAATTGGGTATCAACAGTCGCTCAGTCTTCACTATTCAACTAGATCAAGGCTCGTCAGTTTGATGATCCGCACTTGTTAATTCTCAGAGAGACGGTACTACAGGGTGATGCCAAGGAAGTTACTATCGGCGAGGATGGTGTTCTGTGACTCCAGGGTCGCCTATGTGTTCCTAATGTTGATGGCTTGAGGGAGAAGATCCTAGATGAGGTACACAATTCTCGATATTCTATTCATTTAGGTGCTACGAAGATATATCGTGACCTGAAGAAGCATTATTGGTGGTGGCAGATGAAGAAGGACATAGTTGAGTATGTAGCGAGGTGCCTTAATTGCCAGCAGGTTAAGTACGAGCACCAAAGGTCAGGTGGCCTACTCCAGCAGATGGTTAGACTTGAGTGGAAATGGGAGCGCATTACTAAGGATTTCGTAGTTAGATTGCCGCGGACCTTGCGGAAGTTTGATGCAGTTTGGGTCATTATTGACAGGTTGACCAAGTCGGCACACTTCATTCCGGTTGTGACCACGTATTCTTCAGAGAGGTTGGCCCAGATTTACATTCGGGAGATTGTTCGGCTGCATGGTGTGCTTGTTTTCATCATATCAGATAGAGGCCCTCAGTTTATTTCACACTTCTGGAGGGCAGTACAAAGTGAGTTGGGGACCCGGGTAGAGCTCAACACAATCTTTCATCTGCAGACTGACGGGCAGTCAGAGCGGACAGTTCAGATCTTGGAGGATATGCTCAGAGCATGTGTGATCAACTTCAGAGGGCAGTGTGATTCATTCTTGCCTCTAGCCGAGTTTTCATACAACAACAATTATCAGTCTAGCGTCGAGATGGCTCCATTTTAGGCTTTGTATGGTCAGCGATATCGTTCGCCCATCGGATGGTTTGAGCCTGGTGAGGCTAAGCTATATGGTACTGATTTAGTGAAGGATGCCTTGGAAAAGATAAAGTTGATTCAGGAGACTTCGCACATCACAGTCCAGACAAAAGAGTTATGTGGGTCAGAAGGTGCGTGATTTATCATTTATGGTAGGCGAGAAAGTTCTCTTGAAGGTCTCGCCGATGAAGGGAATCATGAGGTTCGGGAAGAAGTGCAAGTTGAGCCCAAGGTTTATAGGTCCATTTGAGGTGTTGAGACTAGTTGGGGAGGTTGATTATAAGCTTGGTTTGCCTCCTAGTCTATCGGGAGTTTATCCAGTTTTCCACGTGTCTATGCTCCGGAGGTATCATGCCGACAGGTCGCATGTGTTAGACTCCAGCACGGTTCAACTAGATGAGAGTCTGGGTTATACGGAGGAGGCAATTGCAATTATTGACATGCAGGTTCGCCAGTTGAGGTCCAAGAAAATTTATGCTGTAAAAGTTATGTGGAGGGGCCAACCAATCGAGGAGGTGACTTGGGAGGCCGAGGAGGACATGTGGAGAAGATATCCACACTTATTCAGTACTCCAGGTATGATTCTAGACAGTTCGAGGACGAACGTTTGTTTAGGAGGTAGAGAATGTAATGACCCGACTAGTCCTTTTGCTTTCTAGATCCATGTTCCCCTAATAAGACTCATAGTATGTGCTTTTACTGTTTTATGACTTGCGGGGATGGTTAGTTCGTGATTTGGAAGGGTTCAGGTTGAAATCGGAATACTTGGTTCTTTAAGGTTGGCTAAAAAGGGATAAGTTTGATTTGAGTCAATGTTTTGAGTAAACGACCTCAGAACCGGGATTTGACGCTTCCAATAGGTTCGTATTATGATTTTGGACTTGGGCGTATGTTCGGATCGGGTTTTGGATGACCTGGGAGCATTTCGGCATTAAATATTGGAAGTTGGCACATTGAAGGTTTTAAAGTTCTTTAAATTTGATTTGAAGTAGGATTGGTATTATCGAGGTCCAATTGAGATTCCGAGCCTGGGAATAGTTCCGTATGGTGATTTAAGACTTGAACACAAAATTTGGAGTCATTTCGAGTAGTTTAAGTATGATTCGACGCATTCGGAGTAAGTTGGAAAAACTTGAAGTTCATAAGATGATTCTATTGGTTTTGGCGTATGATTCTTAGTTTTAATGTTATTATCTATGTTTCGAGGGTGCGAGCGAGTCCGTTTTATGATTTCAAACTTGTTGGTACATTTGGGCGGAGCCTCAGAGGCCTCGGATGCCATTCGGACGATGCGCCGAAGTCATTTGGCCTTAGTTGGATAGTCGAAGCACCCAGCTTCTGGTGCAATCTGATCGCAGAAGCGAGGCAGGGACCGCACCTGCGGTGGCACAAGTGCGAAGCATGCAATCACATAAGAGGAGGAGTTCGACCTGGGCTTGGTCCGCACCTGCGGGGTTTTGTCCGCAAAAGCAAAACCGCAAGTGCGGTAATGTCGTCGTAGTTACGAAAATTGCTGGGCAGTGAGGTTCGTTTAAGTCGGGAGTTAAACCATTTTTGACTCATTTCTTTTATTCACTGGGCGATTTTGGAGCTTTTGGAGAGGGTTTTTTACCTAGCACTTTGAGGTAAGTGATTTCTATACAATATGGGTTTAAAACATAGATTATGGGTAGATTCTAACATATAAAATTGTAAAAATTATGGGTTTAGATGAAAAACCTAGGTTTTGATAAAATGGAATTTAACCACGAAAATGATTATGGAATGGGATGAAAATTATATATTTGAGTTTGTAAGGTTATGGGTGACGATTTTTTTCAAAAATATTCGGAATCCGGGCATGCAGTCCCGAGGGTGAATTTTAGGAATCTTCCAATTTGGATTGGGTAATTACTCAAATAGTTAAATTATGAACTTTTGAACATATATTGACTAAATTATATAACATTTGACTAGTTGTGAGTCGGTTGGCACAGAGTTAAGGCTTTAAAACAAATTTGAGGATCGAAAGTGAGCTTGATAACGAGGTAAGCCTCTTGCCTAACCTTGTAAGAGGGAACTCATCCCCTTACGTGTATTTTTGTTGTAAATTATTTATGTGGGAGCTACGTACGTGCTAGGTGACGAGAGTCCGTGCGTAGCTATATTCCATGTGATGTCCGGGTAGTCTTAGGTTTATATTATGCCTTGTTTGCACTGTTATGTTAGTTACGCTTGTTAATTTTCTTACATAGAACCGAGATTAAGGATTTTTAGATTTAAAATCCCTAGTATGGATTTCTTATGTTTGGGAAGAATTTAACAATTTTATAATAACTTTGAGAAATCTATGTTCACTCGCATCGCAAGTATTTTCGAGAGCGAGGTAAATCCTCTACTCTCATGGGAGCGGGACGTTCACCTCGGCAGGTTAATAGATGCATTTATGGTTCGTGTCGTTCGACCTTCGGCGGTGCACACTAAATATATTTCTGGATCGGGTCGTACGACCTCAGCATAAATGGTGTATGATAATACTCGGAGCCTAATTATACTTGATATTAAATATTCGCTTGAGCAGTTATAGTTATTTAAATGACAGGAATTGACTTGGAATTTATTATTAGTGAAGGAATTATTATTCACTGCTTGTTACTGAGTTGTATTAATTATTTACATAATCCATGCTTATATATAATTCCTGCATTTTATTGTTAGCCCATAGTAAGTGTCGATGTCGACCTCTCGTCACTACTTTTTCGAGGTTAGACTAGATACTTAATGGGCACGTGTTGTTTATGTACTCACGCTACACTTCTGCACTAACCGTGCAGGTTCTGAGGCAGGACCATCTGCCTTAAAAAAATTGAGGCAGTTCAGAGTTGGCCTCGTCCCACTTCGGTGACTAAGATCAGGAGTTTCCTGGGGTTAGCAGGTTATTATCACCGATTTGTGTAGAGCTTTTCATCCATTGCGACACCTTTGACTAGATTGACCCAGAAGGGTGCTCCATTCCATTGGTCCGATGATTGTGAGGCGAGCTTTCAAAAGCTCAAGACAACTTTGACCACAACACCAGTTCTAGTGTTGCCTTCCGGTTCGAGGATATATACGGTTTATTGCGACGCTTCACACGTTGGCTTGGGTTGTGTCTTGATGCATGAGGGGCGAGTTATTACATATAATTCACGTCAGCTGAAGATCCATGAGAAGAATTACCTTGTGCACGACTTGGAGTTGGCCACGATTGTCCATGCTCTTAAGATATGGAGGCATTATCTGTATGGGGTATCATGTGAGGTTTATACTGATCATCGCAGCTTACAACATTTTTTCAAGTAAAGGGATCTCAATTTGAGACATCGTAGATGGCTTGAGCTACTGAAGGATTATGACATAACCATTCTTTATCATCCATGCAAGGCAAATGTAGTCGCGGGTGCCTTAAGCAGGAAGGCATAAAGTATGGGTAGCTTTGCATTCATTTCAACAGAGGAGAGGGCACTAGCTTTGGACATTCAGTCCTTGGCTAATAGACTTGTGAGGTTGGACATTTCAGAGCCCAACCGAGTTCTTGCATGTGTTGTTGCCCAGTTTTCATTATTGGTGCAGATCAAGGCTCTACAATTCGATGATCCGCACTTGACAGTTCTCAGAGGGACGATACAACAGGGTGGTGCCAAGGAGGTTTCTATTAGCGAGGATGGTCTTCTGCAACTCCAGGGTCGCATGTGTGTTCATAATGTCGATGGCTTGAGGGAGAGGATTCTAGAAGAGGCACACAGTTCTCGGTATTCCATTCATCCAGGTGCTACGAATATGTACCGTGACCTGAGACATCATTATTAGTGGCGGCGGATGAAGAAAGACATAGTTGAGTATGTGGCTAGGTGCTTAAATTGCCAGCAGGTTAAGTATGAGCACCTAAGGCCAGGTGGCCTACTTCAGCAGATGACTATACCTAGGTGGGAATGAGAGCACATTACTATGGACTTTGTAGTTGGATTTCCGCGGACCTTGCAGAAATTTGATGCAGTTTGGGTCATTGTCGACAGGTTGACTAAGTCGGCACACTTCATTCCGGTTGTGACTACCTATACTTCATAGAAATTGGCCCAGATTTATATTAGGGAGATAGTTTGGTTGCACGTGTGCCTGTTTCCATCATATCAGATAGAGGCCCTCAGTTCACTTCACATTTCTGGAGAGCCGTACAGAGTGAGTTGGGGACCCGTGTAGATCTCAGCACAGTATTTCATCTATAGACCAATGAGCAGTCAGAGCGGACAATTCAGATATTGAAGGACATGCTGAGAGCATGTGTGATTGACTTCGGAGGGCAGTGGGATCGATTCTTGCCTCTGGCCAAGTTTTCTTACAACAACAATTATCAGTCTACATCGAGATGGACCCATTTGAGGCTTTATATGGTCGGCGATATCGTTCTCCTATCAGGTGGTTTGAGCCCGGCGAGGCTATGTTATATGGTAGTGATCTGGTGAAGGATGCCTTGAAAAAGGTACAGTTGATTCTGGAGCGACTTCGCATAGCACAATCCAGACAGAAGAGTTACGCGGATCAGAAGGCGCGTGATGTATCATTTATGGTAGGCGAGAAGGTTCTCTTGAAAGTCTCACCGATGAAGGGTATTGTGAGATTCGGAAAGCAAGGCAAGTTGAGCCCAAGGTTTATAGGCCTATTTGAGGTGTTGAGGCGAGTTGGGGAGGTTGCTTATGAGCTTGTTTTACCTCCCAGCCTATCCGGGGTTCATCCAGTTTTTCACGTGTCTATACTCTGGAGGTACCATGATGACCTATCACGTGTGTTAGACTTTAGCACTATTCAGCTAGATGAGAGTTTGGGCTATGAGGAAGAGCCAGTTGCTAGACAGGATCGCGAGTTGAGGTCCAAAAAGATTTTTGCGGTAAAGGTTCAGTGGAGGGGCCAACCAATCGAGGAGGCGACCTGGGAGTCCGAGGTGGACATGCGAAACAGATACCCACACTTATTCAGCATTTCAGGTATGAAACTAAACTCGTTTGAGGACGAACGTTTATTTAAGAGGTAGATAATATAACCACCAAATCGGTCGTTTTGCTTTCTAGAACCCCGTTCCCCTAAATAAGACTTCCCCTTATATGTTTTTACTGATTTATGACTTACGAGGATGATTGGTTCTGGATTTGGAAGAGTTTGGGTTGAAATCAGAACACTTGGTTCCTTAAGGTTGGCTTGAAAGGCCAAGTTTTACTTGGTCAACATTTTAAACGGCCTCATAATCGGGATTCGATGGTTCCAATACGTTCGTATGATAATTTCGGACTTGGGCGTATGTTCGGATCGGGTTTTGGATGACCCAGGAGCGTTTTGCCACCCAATAGTGAAAGTTGGTTCTTGAAGGTTTTAGAAGTTCTTTAAAATTTGGTTTGGAGCGGGTTTTGGTAATATCGACGTCCAAACAGAATACTGAGATCAGTAATAGATCTGTAGTGTCATTTAAGACTTGCACACAAATTTTGGTGTTATTCCGAGTAGTATAAGTACATTTCAGCTCATTGGAAGTAAATTGAAAAACTTGAAGTTCTTAAGTTTCATTCAATTGGTTTTATGGTGTGATTCTTAGTTTTAATGTTGTTTCGGGCGTCCCGAGAGTTCGAGCGAGTCCGTTTTCTGATTTCAAACTTGTTAGTACGTTCGGATGGGGCCCCGAGGGCCCCGAGTGTCAATCAGACGAGGCTCAGACCAAGTTGGAATTTGGAAACAAAACTGAAGCTCCAACTGCTATCATAATCGCACATGCGCTTGGTCAGACGTAAGTGCGAGCTCGTAGGTGCGAGCCCCATGATCGCAGATCTGTCCCAGCATAGGCTGCCCAGCCATCGCATAAACGGAAGAAGGACCGCACCTGCAAAAGCACAGGTACAAAGGTAGGCATCGCAGGAGCGGGCAGTGTCGTAGGTGCACGTCGTTTGTCGCTGATGCGTGGCCGCATGTGCGATCACCTGGGCGCAGAAGTGAGATGAGGTAGCCTGGCTTTCGTCCGCACCTGCGTGAGTTGTCCGCAGAAGCGGAAGCGTAGGTGCGCCAATTTAACCGCAGGTGCGAAAGTTGCTGAAGGGCAGTGATATTTTAAAGCAGGGTTTGAGCACTTTTGCTCACTTCTTACTCTTCTTGGGGGCAATTTTGGAGTTGGTTAGAGAGGGGGATTCCATCAACTAGTTGAGTTTTGGATTGTTCGGCACCAAATTGAGGGTTTGAGCATAAGCTTGGACCGGAAAATAGGCCTTAAAGCAAGGTAAGTCTCTTTTTTAACCTTGTAAGATGGAAATTTTCCCATAGGTGAACTTAATTAATGTATGATTATTTGTGGGGGCTACGTACGAACGAAGTGACGAGAGTCCGTACGTAGCTACTATTCTTGTTATGTCCGAGTAGTTCTAGGTTTACACCATGATTTGTGGGCACCGTTATCTGAACATAATTGTTTATTTGCATTGAATGGAACTAAGTCGAGGATTTTAAGATTTCAAAGGTTTCAAGTAAATTAATATTTTGAAAAGAACTGAGAAAAAATACGTTATATTTATATTTAACCACGTCGCAAGTATATTCCGCGAGCGGGGTGACTATTTCCACTACTCTCATGGGAGCGGGCCGTTCGCCTCGGTAGGTTACTAGATGCATCTATGGTTCACGCCGTTTGACCCTCGGCAGTGCACAATTTATATTTTCATGTTGGATCGGGCCGAACGTCCTCGGTGGAATTTGTGTGTGATAATAGAAGTGGAAGCCCTTTTTATAATTGGTATAAATTTACTGTTTTAGAGGTCATTTTTTTAAAAAAATGAAGGAAGTATTTTGGTTTCTTAGATATGATGGAAGAACTGTATAATTATTTCTTGTTCTGAGTTTATTGTTAGTTCTGTATATCATGCTTATTTAGAATCACATATTATTATATTGTTGGCCCTGGTGAGTGTCGAAGTCGACCCCTCGTCACTACTTCTTCGAGGTTAGACTGGATACTTACTGGGTACATATTTTGATGTACTTATGCTACACTTATGTACTTGATTGTACAGGATTTGAAGCAGGTGCATCTGGCCACCAGTCCAGCGCGTAGAATGATTTCCCAGCTCGAGACTTCCCGGTGAGCTGTCCTTTGAGCTGTTCTGCAATAGCTGGAGTCTCTCTCTTATGTTCTTTTATTTTCTATCTATTTCCTTTCAAACAATAGGCTAGCATTGTTTTGTATATTCTACTAGATTGCCCACATACGCGTGACACCAGGTCTTGTCAAACACACTTGTAGACTTATGATTTTGGTTTGCTCACATGATTACGATTAATACTAATTGCTTCCATTTATTTATGTTAAAATTGTAAACTCTTAAATCTTTTTTTTAAATAAGGAAAAAGCTATCGTTTACAAATCTATCTAGACGGGAAGTCACTAGTTGATCAGTGTTGGCTTGCCTAACAATGATGTTGGGCGCCATCACGACCTATAATGGAATTGGGCCATGACACTTACTGGGCACATGTTGTTTATGTACACGCACTACACTTCTGCACTAACCGTGCATGTTCTGAGGCAGGTGCATCTGGTGGTTATCTCGGCGCGCACTCCTGATACTCCAAGACTTAGCGGTGAATTGCTTCCCGAATCCGTTCTGCAGCACCCGAGGTCTTTCTTTTGTGTTTTATTTTCTGTCTACTTTATTTCAGACAGTAGCTTAGTGTTTTGTATATTCTACTAGTACTTCATGCCCTTGTGACACCAGGTCTTGGAATTTCGCTAGTAGACACTTGATGATTTTGAGTATTTACTTCACCACATTTGTTGTTATAATTGTTTACGCTTCATTTTACTAAATTTCTCACCTCTTGCTTATTTAATAATTAAAAATCAACTATTTCTGAAAGGATAAAAGAATAAACACATGGTTAGTACACAGTTGGCTTGCCTAGCAGCGATGTTGGACGCCGTCACGGTTCGTGGGAAAATTTGGTTCGTGACAAAATTAGTAATATTAAAGCTGTAATGTTGAGATTATATCTTGTTAGGTACTTTCAAAGAAAATGAGGAAATAAATCCGATGAGGAGTATAAGATAATTTTGTATTATTTTCTATTCTTTTCATGTATTAGTAACACTCATATTCTTATTCCATAGTCAACTCTACATAAAATAATGTAGTACATGTTATGTTGTGTTTAATTTTGTGACAGTACTATATCTATGCTCCAACCCAAGTAAAACTGAAAAAGAAAAAGAGTAATAGTATGTTTGGCCGGAGAAATCAGCTTAATTTGAGAAATATTTTTTTTAAATTGCTTTTAAAAAAAATACTTTTGGAGAGAAGCAGTTTGTGTTTGGCTAATCACTCTGAAAAGCACTTTTGAGCAATAATTTGTGTTTGACCAAACTTTTCAAAAGTGCTTTTAAGTATCAAATTACGAATAAGGACACAAATAAATTTGTTTAATAGTTAATATTATAAGTAAATAAATAATCCTAAAAAATTGTTATTACAGGCAATAATTAAATCTTTTTATTTTATTTAAATAAAATATGAAAATAAAATTTAAAAGTACTTAATTCTTTTAATATAAATTAAATATATTAAAAATCATTCAACAAATATAAAAATATTCACCCCTAAAGTCACTATATAATAGTAAGTTATCCTAAAAATAATAAGAAATATTTATACATTAATATGTTAAGTATTATGTTTAACGATTATTTTGGTAAATACTACTCATATTTTATTAAGAAAAAAAGTCAAAACTGCTTTTACTTCTGCTTTTGGGAAGAAACTATTTTTTTCTATGCTTCTGCTTCTTTCAAAAAGCATTTTTTTCCTATAAAGCTGGGTCAACATCAAGCTAGAGAAAAAAATGATTCGGAAAAAAAAAAAAAAAAACTTTTGGCCTTGGCCAAACAGGTTATAAATTGCTTTCCCATTAGCGTCCCAAATTCAAAATTTCAGAAGGTGGGAAAACTCAAATCACTTTCCCAGATCCGGCCGATAATCAGAAGCTCCATTCTCCACACCCCCTCCCCCCACCGGAAACATCCACCGGCGCACACTTTCAAAATTACACCACACACCACTTCTCCGGTTCACTTCCGGCGACCGTAAAGTCCACTAAATCTGTAAACTGACAACAGCAATGGCCGAAACCCTAAGCCCTAATACCAAACAGAAAGGCCCATTTTCTCCGACAAAATTTGTCTTGGGCTCCAATGATGACAAGCTTGAACGTGCTCGAGCACGCGCCGCCCGTGCTGCCGTCATCCGTCGCAAACCTCTCCCTGTCCCGCCTCCGCCATCTACTTGTCTTGACGAGCAGCAGATTCTCGAACTCTTCCAGAATTGCATCAAACTCGCCAGTGAAAATGTCTCATTTCTTCTAAGTTTTGTTCACATTTCCTTGTAGATGAATATTCATGTTTGACTTTTATTTCTACTTGGAAACAGAAAATTAATCAGAAGAATACTTGGGAGCTAGGTTTGATTGATCATCTATGCGAAATCGTTAAAGTTGAACAAGAGAATGATTCTGAGACCAACTTTCAGAAGGTAGCTTTTTGATCTTATCACGCAGATACAATTTTTTTAGTTCTGGTTATTCCGTTTTTTTTGGGGTGGTGGGGTGGTGGTGGTGGTGGGG
>AWOL01S0001255.1:263792-285193 GCA_000715115.1 Nicotiana otophora | reverse complement strand
GTGGTGGGGTGGTGGTGGTGGTGGGGGTGTTTAAAGGTTCAAACTTAAATATGAATGTACACTTAGTTAGATGTTCCACTGAATTTCGTGCACGAGCAATGGCAATGGCCGATGGATATGATGCCATCCTATTGCACTTTGTAACATATAAAATGCAAACCACGATGTTCTAACCTTAAAATCATAACTTTCTCATGTTGCAGGCACAAACATACTATGCTGACATGTTTGTTTGCTATTTGTGATTTTATGATTTTAGGCTAGTTGTACCCTTGAGGCTGGAGTTAAGATTTACTCAATGAGGGTGGACTCAGTACATTCAGAGGCATATAAAGTTCTTGGAGGAATCAATCGTGTTGGTAAAGGAAATGATCAAGGTATGTTTTGTTTTTGTGCATACAATGAACTCTTTATCAGGTTTCTAGCAGGGTACTGCCTTGTAAGAATAATTCTACGTCATTGGTAGCTTTCTTTAAGCTTAATTTTTTTAATGTTTGTTATTTTTCCAAATTACGTTCTCTTTCTAGTTTGAATCTTCCCTAAAGAATACTTCGTGAATCAAATTTTATTTCCTCTTTTATTTTCTCTTTTTAAATCTTGTGCCTTATCATGCTAAGGCATTCAAAATATTGGAATGACTCTGTATCTTTTTGATCTAATTATTTTATGCTTCCAAACCTTTCTCGACATTGTTCTCTCTCTCTCTCTCTCTCTCTCTCTCTCTCTCTCTCTCTCTCTCTCTCTCTCTCTCTCTCTCTCTCTCTCTCTCTCTCTCTCTCTCTCTCTCTCTCTCTCTCTCTCTCTCTCTCTCTCTCTCTCTCTCTCTCTCTCTCTCTCTCTCTCTCTCTCTCTCTCTCTCTCTCTCTCTCTCTCTCTCTCTCTCTCTCTCTCTCTCTCTCTCTCTCTCTCTCTCTCTCTCTCTCTCTCTCTCTCTCTCTCTCTCTCTCTCTCTCTCTCTCTCTCTCTCTCTCTCTCTCTCTCTCTCTCTCCCTATTTGCCTTCTTCCTAGGTGTGTGCTGAATGTTTGCGGAGTCACGTAGACGCTTGGTGCATTTATTCTTCTATCTCTTAATATTTTGCTTGTATGTCAGATCCTGTTGTAGAGGGTGCCAATGCTGAAAATGACCAGGAGGAAGGTCATCCCAGAGAAGAGCAAGAAAAAAAGGTTAATACTTAACATTCTTCCTCTATTTATGACAAACGCAAAATGATTTCTTGTTCCTAAACTAATTTGAGTGACAATTGCAGTTATCACCTTTATCAACACTAGAGTCATCATTCGATTCTATCAATGTGAAGAAATTTGATGGTATACATGCTTCTTATCTTTGATATTTTTATTCTTTGGCTGAATTTATCCTTTTTCACTTTATAAACGGTTAATTTGTCTATTTTGCAGCCGCTTTTGCTGTTGACCCTCTTTATCATCAGACATCAGCTCAGTTTGATGAAGGTGGTGCAAAGGGTCTTTTGTTGAATAACCTAGGAATCTATGGTACTTGCAGTGTCCTTTTCGATTCATGCGAGATACCTGGGAAGTCAATACCAGAAGCAATTCAGAATGATAGAACAGATTCCATTGATATATGTTTTGCTAAAGGTTTGTGGCTTTGGAATTATACGTGGTTTTGGGTTCTTTTTGTATTTAGATGGTGGAAGTTCCATTGTGTGGGCCACTATCAATTGATTGTTATAAATTTTTTCTGTTAGTATAGATTGTGTTGAAGAAATGGTATTGAATATGCCCAAGAAGGACGAGATATCACCGAGTCTGAGGCATATGATTTGTCAATTCAGTGGAGAGATGCAGGTTCCAGCTGAAACAGAATTTTCTGGCCAGTTTTCACCAGAACAAACTTCTGAATCGTTTGGCCTAGATGTGGATGATGATGGTGCATTTGACAATTGTGGAGCCTGGCCAATGGATCATGACGATGGAATAGATGTGGCAGAGCAAGGCTCTCAGGATGTTGATCAAATTTCATCAAGCCAACAGGAGGTGGCAAGCACACTTATTTGTTGCTGCCTTCAACACTAATTTGTAGTTGAGGCCTTTGAAAAGAGGACAATTGAAATCTGGTATTTCTTTGGGCTTTGTCTTGCAGGGCAGTGAACCATTTACTTTTCCCGATGCTGAGGATGATGACAGATCTGAGAGAGTTGATGATTACTTGTTTTTAAGTTTAGGATTTTCTTCGAAGCACAATTCCTGGGCTGGTCCTGATCATTGGAAGTATCGGAAGGTGAAAGGTAAGCTTTTTTAGGACTTCCAAAAGGTATTTTAACTTTTTCATCTCTCTTATCATGGTAGAAATCTCTAGCAATTTAAGTTTCTTTGGTGTTTAATAACTCATCACATTCACAGTCTCAGAGGAGCCTTGCAAGGAAGATGGATCACCAGTAAGGACTAAGAAAACAAAGAGCAGAAAAGCAGAACCTGAAATTTCTTTCACAAAAGCATTGGACACTGATCTATCGCATGTCTTTGCTCCTCCAAAGAATCCCAAGTTACTACTCCTTCCAGCAAATAGAACACCGTGTAACAGGTTACTTCCAGAAGATTGTCATTATCAACCTGAGAATCTTGTGAAGCTGTTTCTCCGACCCAATGTCACGGTAAACTCTAGTTACTTTGATGAGTTTATTATCTGCTGATTACCTTAAAAATATTCTGATTGCCTATATTCTCTTGCCTTAGTGCCTCGGAAGGAAAGGAAAGAAAGTACCAGGTGAGATAACTTTTATGCCCATCTGCTGTTGTTAAACTTTTGTACTTTGATATAATTGAGGACATGTATAACATTTATGGTAATAGATTTTGTTGCAGCGAATTGATTTCATATTGCAAATGTTGAATCTTGATTCAGATACTGTCACAACCCAAAATCCCAAGTGCCGTGATGGCGCCTATCATGATACTAGGCAAGCCGACAACTCACACATACCAACATCTTGAAATTTAAAATATATGGAAATAAGCTTAAGTAAAAGTCTCATAAAACTGAATGAAAACGTCACAGCTCAATACAGAATTTCTCAAAAATCGGGTGTCACTGAGTACATGAGCATCTATACAAATACATAGTCTGATACACTGTCTAAGAAAATAAAACTGAATAAGTAAAACTGAGGGATAGGGGAGGAGAGTCAAGATCTATGGGCGCTAAGGTAGCTACCTCGATAGTCTCCGAACGGATGAAAACTCTGAGATCAACAATCACCGTGTCCGGAAACACATGGATCTGCACACGAAGTGCAGGGTGTAGCGTGAGTACAACCAACTCAATAAGTAACAAGTCTAACCTTTGGACTGAAAGCAGTGACGAGTCCGAACAATACAGTCCAAATACATAATTAAACAGTTTGGAAATTTACAGAACATATGACAGTAATATCTAGGTACCAGTACAGGAATGTAGACATGCTTCCAGGTTTAGCAATTAAACTCAGAACAAATATGAGGAATATGACATCTCTATATCTACAAGCCAATATGCATATCATATGTGGTGCAACACAATGAAAGCCTCACGTACTCACACTCTCGGAGTACTCAACCCGACTGTCTCAATTCTCACTCATCACTCTTAATCACTCAGCACTGTACAGAGCAGATCCAACCCGAATCAAATATCGTGAATCAATAGCAACTGCGCTCACTGTGGGCGTGCAGACTCCGGAGGGGCAGATCCAGCCCAACCGTAATAATAAGCCAATCATGGCATGAATCAATAAAGCCTGTTGCGGCGTGCAAAACGATCCCATAACTATTACTCACAAACATGCCCTCGGCCTCACTCAGTCATCAATCTCTCCAGTCTCTCGGGCTCATAGCACTCATGCTAAGTAGCCCAAATCAATGATACATGATGTGACAATGTATGATAATAGAGACTAAGATATGATATGCAATGATGAATGCGACTGAGTACATAACTGCAATTAAGCCAGTGTTGTGAAGAGCGTGAAGCGAGGAAAAACGACAAACCATTTAAAGTGAGAAGCGAGAAGCGAAGTGCTCGCCTTTTTGAAGTGAAGCGGAATTTTAAAAAAAATATTAAAATGAATACTGCATAGACAACACATGTAACTGTAAGCAAATGTTCAATACTTCAATGTAAAAAATAAAGAGTAACATCAATTAAAGCACAAAATGAGCATCCTATTCTTCTACAAGATTGTCAAATTCTTGTATTCCACTATCATTATTATATTGCTCGTCATCTTCTTCTTCTTCTTCATCAACTAGGGACAAAGTAGCTGCTTCTTTTCCCTTTCTCTGTGAGCTTGAAGTTGAGGTACACTCCCTCAAACCATAAATCCTCTCCCCAATTCCGCGCCTCAGCAACATCACCCTAAGTGAAATCAGAAGTTTCCTCAAATACTTCTTCATCTGCATGATTTTTCGGGACTCTAGTTATCCATTCATTAGCATCATCGATGTTGTCCAAACTAATTGGATCAATTACATTGTGAGTGTTGTAACGACGCCTCAATGTTCTATTGTACTTAATGAAGACTAGATCATTGACACACTTCAAGGTTTGTTTGTTCCTCTTTTTGGTATGAGTCTGCAAATAATAAGTAATTAGTAAGATTAGGACAATTGAGATATAATTTAATTATCTCAATATACTAAATCTTTCTTTTTAGTTCTTACATGTTCAAACACGTTCCAATTTCTTTCACACCCGGATGAGCTACACGTTAGACTTAGAACCTTGATGGCAAACTTTTGTAATTCTGGAGTGGAATGGCCACATTGCTTCCACCATTCAACTGTAGAAGTAGAACAAACATTCAAAACATAATATTTATAAAGAAATAACTTATTAACTATAAAGCAACATATAAACACTTGCTCACCTGGTGACTTCATCTTTCTTTGTCTAATAGCTATGTTTTTTCCAAAAAGTTGCTCAGCATTCCTATAAATATTAAATTGCTCTGTTATTTTATCTTGCACGGATTCTTCAGGTATCAACTTCTCAATACATTCAATGTTTCCACTCCACAATTCTTCATCTCCTATAATCATCTCTTCATTGTCATAAAACATTTTCGGGTTCAAAACAAGTCCAGCTGCATGCAAAGGGCGATGAATCTGACTGCTCCACCTTTTATCTATGATCTCAAAGACTCTTTTATATTTTTTTTTATCGCTAAAAGAGTCTCGAATAGCCTCCTTTGCCCTATCCATTGCTTCGTAAAGGTAGCCTATTCGTGGTCTTTGCTCCCCATCCACCAAACGAAGCACTTTAACTAAAGTACCACTAATCTTCAATGCATGAACCACATTGTTCCAGAATGAAGTAGAAAGTATAATATCTGCAAATTCTCTCCCTCGATGTTCCCTTCCATAGGCATTGTTAGTGTACTCATTTGAAACAAACAACTTTTCAAATTGCTTTTTTGCTCATATATCCTATGCAAAGTCAAGAAAGCGGTAGCAAATCTTGAATAATATAGGAATGCACTCTCCAAGCTTCTTTGTTTAGTGAATCTCTTCATCATATTCAATAACAAAGGCCTTTGAACAATATACAAATGCACTCTAATTGCCTGATTAAAGACTGAACTGAAGGGTCTTTCCTTGAAAATGTCACCGAAGATCAAATTAATGCAATGTGCTGCACACAGAGTCCAATAAATATGCGGGTACCCTACAAACATCAAATCACCAGCTTTAACATTTTCATTGGCGTTTTCCGTGACAACTTGAACAACATTTTCTGCTCCAATAGAGTATTGTACTCTTGAACAAGGAGTACACTTTGGTTGAATCAGTAGAAGAGTCGCTTGCATTAACGGACTCAAGAAACAAGCTTCCCTTAGGAGAATTCACCAAGATATTTATGATCATTTTTCCATTTCTTGCCGTCCACTTATCCATCATAATAGAACAACCAAACTTCCATTCTACTTTATGCTCCTCCACGATTTTGTTAGTCTCTTCCACCTCTTTTTTTAGATATGGACCTCTAACTTCATGATAAGTTGGAGGCTTTATTCCTGGACCATATTGGCCTACGACCTCTATAAAAGTAGAAAAAATGTCAGTATAATTAACACAATTAAAAGGAAGACCTGCATCATACATTTGCAACTGTATGATCCCTCAAAATCGCTATGGCATCAATTTTTAGGATTACCACTTTTCCCTCCCTTATCTCTTGGTTTTTGCGGGAAATAACAATCCATAGGACCTTTAGTCTTACCAGTAGATCCACAACTAGAAGACATTGTTTGTATCCTTCCCCCTTTTTGTGATTTTAATGGAAGCGACGAACCATCGTCACCTTCTTCTATTTCATCATCGTCATCATCAAAATTATGCAGTTCTTGTTCATGAAGCATTTGAGTATTTAACTCTTTTGTTTTAAGGAATGCTTTCAATTCTTCCTTCATATGCGCCAAAATTTTAGGATAAGATGCAACATTTGGATCACCATCGATTAGATGTGCTTTTTGACGATAGATTCCCCCATTTGAAATCTTGTTACAAAAAAGACATCCAATTGCCATCTTGTTGGTCTCGCTAACTCTTGCAAAATAAGCCCAAGCCGGGTCTTTCCTATTTTCTTTTGGTGCCATTAAAAGAACAACTACATAACACATAAGAAAGGGAATAAGAACTAAGAATAAAGGATAGGAAAACAATGCAGTAAGTATACGAGAATGGCAGTATAACTGAAACGAATTCAATCTTTTTATCACTGAAACAATGCAAGAAAATGAAGAAGAAGAGGAGAAGAATGAGAAAGAAGAACTGAAGGGAAAAAAAAAATTGCCAGCATTTCGCTGCTATTTGGACGCTGAAACAGTGAAAGAAAAAGGAGGAGGAGTAAGAAGAAATCACATACGTGGGACCAAACTTGATTATCTTAAGTTGAAAAGTGTAGAAAACTTGAATCCTAGGTCGCCTCTTTCTTTCTCTGTTGTTGCTGCTCGATGGTGTTCTAAAAAAATCTAGCTTTTTTAAATAAATAAGTTGGCAGCCCAGTTATAAAGAGAAGCGCTCGCTTCTTATGCTTCGCATCGCTTCTCGCTTTTTCAGGAGTAGCGAGCGCTTTTGCAAATCTGCTACGCTTCAGCTAACAGAAGCGCCAGATACCTCGACTCGCTTTGCTTCTCGCTTTAAGCGAGGAATCGCTCACTTTTTACAACCCTGAATTAGACAAATAACTCAACAGCAAAGAACGACCACTGTGAGTTCCAATAGTACCAACATATAGCCTAAACATGATTTCTAGCATAAGTGCCCTAACACATAGAGTACAGTAATACTATTCAGATAAAATAGCTACACAGTTCCATGGAATCGACTAAATCACAATTACTATGGTGCACACCCACGCGCCCGTCACCTAGCATGCGTGTCACCTCAACACCAACCACATACCACGTAATTTCAGGGATTCATACCCTCAGAACCAAGTTTAGAAGTGCTGCTTACCTTAAACCGTACAAATCTCTACTCCAACAAGCCCTTTTATCGCGAATCAGCCTCTGAATGCCTCGAATCTAGCTACAAACAATTCGATACAATCAATTCAAGTTATAGGAATCAATTCCATATGAAAATGCCAAGTTCTTCATCAAAAGTCAACCCCCGGGTCCACGTATCAGAATTTGATGATAGTTACAAAATCCGAATACCCATTCAACCACGAGCCCAACCATACCAAAATTACTCAAATCTGACACTAAATCTCGCTCAAATCCCCAAAATTCGGCCTAAGAAGTTTTCTCCATTTTCCCTCAATTGTTCAACCCAAATCACTAATTAAATGATGAAATCAAAGATATATTCATGTAATTTAACCAAAACAAAGTAAGAATCACTTACCCCAATCACTCTCTTGAAAATCTCTCCAAGAATCGCCTCAAACCGTGCTCCTAAAATCAAATTGTGGAATAAACTCAAACCCTCGTTTTTGAGATTTAATATTCTGTCCAGAAGTCCTTAATTGCGATCGCGGAAAATGCTTCGCGATCGCGAAGCACAAACTAAGCTGCCCAAAAATTAAACTTACGCGAACGCGACAATCTCCACGCTAACGCAAAGCACTGTCACCTCAGACCTACGCGATCGCGTCCCTCTTCACGCGATCGCCAAGAAACAAAACGCGCGAACTCAGCTCCTGCCTCATTTCCTCTTCGCGAACACGGCTTAGCCCACACGTTCACGATTCACTTCTTCACTAACCTATGCGATCGCAACCCTCAACTCGCAAACGCGTAGAGTAAAAATCCTAGCTGCCCAAACAAGCCTTCGCGATCGCGACCTGAACACCAACAAACTTCAGCAGTCTTCCAAGTTCCATTTCACTCCGAAATCCACCTGAGGCCCCCGAAATCCCAACCAAACATACCAACAAGTCCTAAAACATCATACGAACTTAGTCGAGGCCTCAAATTACATCAAACAACATCAAAAACACGAATCACACCCCAATCCAAGCCTAATGAACTTAAGAACTCCTAACTTCTACATTCTATGCTGAAACCTATTAAATCAAGTCTGATTGACCTCAAATTTTGCACACAAGTCATAAATGACACAACAGACCTATTCCAACTTCCGGAACCAAAATCTGAGCCCGGTAACCACAAAGGCAACTCTCGGTCAGACTTCTCAATTTCCAAAACTTCTAATTTTCCAACTTTCGTCATTTTAAGCCTAAATCTACTACGGATCTCCAAATCACTATCCGGACACACTCCTCAGTCCAAAATCACCCAACGGAGTTATCAAAACCCTCAAAACTCCATTCCGGAGCCATTTACACATAAGTCAACATCCGGTCAACCTTTTCAACTTAAACTTCCAACCTTGAGACTAAGTGTCTCAACTCATTCCGAAATATCCCCGGAACGGAACCAATTACCCCGGCAAGTCACATAACAACAAATGAGCATAAAATAAGTAGTAAATGAGAGAACGAGGCTACAACACTCAAAACGACCGGCCGGGTCGTTACAGATACATTTTTGCTTGGTACTCTTGTCTACCAGGACAGTAATGTAGATGTGGCTTAGCAAAGATGGCAATTCTTTAAGTGCTTTAAATGATTTTATGCTATTGCTTTTGAGTTGGATTTACGAGAGTGCTTACCATGCTATCTTTCCTAAACCCTTCTTCCGTATATACAAACGCCCTCTATTGGCTATTCGACTATTTCCTAGATTGTCTCCGAGCCGAGGGATTTCCTAGATTGTCTCTGAGCCGAGGGTCTCCCGTAAACAACCTCTCTATCCCTCCGGGGTAGGAGTAAGGTCTGCGTACACTTTACCCTCCCCAAACGGCAAGACCCCACTAGTGGGATTCTACTGGATTGTTGTTGTTGTTGTCTTCTATGCTTATAGAAATAACGTACTCCAGTTACTGCATATTTATTAGTTTTCTTCAGAAATAGGAATGTTACATATTGTGACAGATGAAACTTTTGTTATTATGTGACTTGACTAGCCTGGTTCTTTGGTTAGATGAAGCCGGTCAACAAAGTGAAGATTTTGGAGCTATGCCATCTTGGGATGATGATGGTGGCTTTCCTGGGGCTTTTGATGATACTTTTGATGATGGCAATGCATTTAGTGATGTTGAGGAGTCAAGTACACTTGTCTCTCAACCTCGCCAGGTTTGTTCCTGCTCTCAAATGTTGACTATATTTACTTGTAGTAATCTAGATTCCTCTAATAGTAACGTAATTGCTATAGGCTAGTGGGGATCTCAAGACTTGATTAGATTAGATTTGATCTAGAATTAGGTAAGAGATCATTATATTTTATTTTAATGACGAAGTCAATTTCTTGGATGACTAAAGTTGTTAACTGAAGTGAATGAGAACCGTGGGAGACTAGGGTTAAAATTCAACCACAGGAAAAAAAGGTTTGGTTATTTCTTCCCATTTGCGTAAGCCTTGATGCGTAAAGTTACCCGGTTCATGTGCTGGTGGGAGGTGGTAAGTACCTGGGGGAATAGGCGTGGTGTGCACAAGACCAGCATTTAAAAGAGTTGTTAAAAGCATACTCTAGTTTAGCTCAAATAGAATCGAAGCAAAAGAGTTGAAGATGTTGTCCTAATTTGGTGTCGACTTAACAATTAGGCCAACATTAGGTAAGGTATGATTTATACAGATTGAGATCTCCTACAGAACTGTGATCTAAACATTTAAGCAACTTGTTCTGGACTGGTTATGACCAATATTATCTTATGCAATTACCTGGCCCTATTGCTTCAATAACCCTGTTCACTGTTTTTTATTTTATGAACTCCACGCCATTGGCTAATCTTTTAATTCTCTGCTATACCCATTTTTTTTTCCTTTTTCTTTTTGGCTGTTTGGTACTATTGGTAATATGTCATTGTTTATGTTGAAAAGAAATAGCAATGCTAAAGTGAGAACTTTTAAGGAACTGATGAGTATTAGTTCCTTTATTTCTTTAGGCTGAAAATAGGAGGAAGAAAAGAAACCTCAGTCATGCTATTTGTCAATTAATCTGTGGGAAGAAAAATGTTAAATTTTCACTTTGCTTGCTTAATGGAAATTTAATTCCCACAGAAAAACTTCATCTTTCTTTGTGCAGTTGCTATGAGAAAATAATTTTGTTCCTCGGTGTAGAATCTGCTAGATGAAGAACTTTTTTTGAAGCAAACTGAAACCTTTAGTTTACCTTGTCTGAATTAACAGGTAAACAAGATTGAAGTCCAGTATGATAAAACATCCAAACAAGTAGATGTTCAAGTGCTTAAGGAAACACTTTGGGACCAATTAAATCAAACATCAGTTAAGGTAAGTTCAAACATTTTACTTCACTGGCAGTGTGTTCTTGGTAACACAGAAATGATTCCGATTTTGGCCTGGATTGGAGTGGATTTATGCATTTTCCCCATGTAGAATTCTACTAATATACAAACATAATATAGAATTGACTTCTTAAGACCATGCCTAGTGATGCTGTCACATGAAACGAAAAGGAGAGATTATTATTTAGTGTTTACCAAACATTTTACTTTTTTGCTCTTCTTATATAATAGCCAGTGAAAAGGTTGTAAAGAGATGAGTAAATGATTCATTTTTTTTCTGTGGTAACATACATTTGGAAAGTGGATATGTTATTTGAAACTAAAGGATTACTTCTTATATATATCTTTTGTTGATTGGTTTTGTGACAGTTTCGTTTCTCTGTAAACAAAGAGTACACAGTTGATTGGTTAAATGAATTTGAATTCTTGGAACTTATGAAAGTTGTATTTAAAATGAACAATAAATTCTGCCAAACAGTTAGTGATGTCACAAACAAAAAGATTTTGATATAAATTAAGGTGGAGGCAATAAATGGGGCTGAATTATCTTTTTGCCCATAGTTTCTTTCACTTGTTATTATAAAGTAGTTTACCTGACTCTCTTTTAAAGTTTAGGGGTACATTTTCAACTCATAGCTAGAAATTCACACCATGTCAACGTGTAGGTTCATTTGGGATGGAAGGACTTTGTTCTAGATTTTGCATGAACACCACCTAATTCTCCTTTATTTCTGCTTTTGCTCTACATCTCATACTCCAGTATAACAGTAACTAATTAGATGAGAAGGAAATTTGTAGATAACAAATCAAGTGTGTAAATTTTCTTGATATCTGACCTGGAAATCAAGTCTGTAGACACAAGATCCTTTTGTTTTCTGTAAATAAGCTTGCTGATTGACCGAGGATCCAACTTGAATCCCTCAATAGGATGGGAAGGTGTAAAGCAAATGATATAACTACATAGTCATTAATGTAATTATAGAACTACTAAATTGTCTGACATTATAACTTTTTCTTTTACCAATCTTTTATAATAGATGTGGTTAAAGGTCTATTAAAGACTCGTTTTGTTAAGCAGTGCCTCCAGGCTTGTGCTCTCATCATTGATCAGCATGACATTCTAATCGACGGGGCTCTATTTGTTTACTTTTTAGCTTGTTTATCAGACATCTATATTCATTCACATCATAATATGCAGGAAGAAAGTGTATCTTTCAAGCACATCTTGGCTGCTTTACCAAATGAATGCAGAGCGTCAGCATCGATTGAGGCTCTATCTCCACATTTATGCTTTATTTGCTTGTTGCATCTTGCAAATGAACATGGATTACGGATACAAGGTTGTGTCAACTTGGATGACCTCAGTATACAGTTCGAAGCTCACAACAATAGTCTCCCTAATGCTGTGGCCTAAGCAATCCTTTTCAGTTTTTGCTTTTATTACTGTAATGTATATCAGATGTAGATTGGCCTTTCATTTATTGCACATGCTGCTTTCCTTTCTGGGATGGAGCAGTGCAGGATACTGGTGTGAATGTCTTTTATTGCATTTCCAAGTTCTAGGTTAATTAGATACCAACAAACAGTTATGAATGTAACCACTATCCTTGTGGTCATTCTTGTCCTCGAGTTGACTACCAGTAATCTGCGTAGATGCAGTCTCGGGGTGCGGTGTTTATTTATGTAGTCTGTGATCTTATTATTCTCTTGGGTTTTTTGTGGCTATCTCATGGGTTAAATTTACCAATAAATGATCTCAGTCACGGTTCACCCGTGGCATGAGTTGGGCCACTGGACAATCCGAATGTCATAAGAGTTGTTTTATCAATTTCCCCATCTTTACTAACTCCAACAACTCAATTCATAGTGCTAATATAACAAAGGTAAAAGATTATGCCGATAGAGCTAAAAACATTATTACTATGAACAAACAACGATATAGATAAATAACATGTACTACTTAGTAAACTTTTGGGTTTCTCATGTAAAACCATCCAAGCATGATCGTGCTAAAAATCAGAATAAAAACAATTTTGGAAATCTGGCTGATATCAAGTGTATAGTGTTGGGAAACGTGTCATGCTAAAACAAAGGAAAAATATTTGAAAGAGAAGCAATGAATTGTATAAGACAAGATAAGATTTACGTGGTTAGGCAATTTTGCCTACTTTACGGCCACACAAAGAATAACTCTTTATTAATTGAAAAGAGAAAGAAGAAGTTGAGCAATGATTTGCAAATGAAAATGCATATCCGTTTTATAGGCATTTGAATGCCCTGCCGAGGTAAGCGCTTACATCATATGAATGCCGATGTAAGCGCTTACATTATACAAATGCCGATGTAAGCGCTTACATCATAAATTCATCTCTTTTTGATTTTCTTTTTGTTTTTTTTTATTTTTTTTGTTTTGTCTACTTTCTTTCTTTCACAAACAACAACAGATTTGCTACTATCAATCTCCCCCTCAAACCTATGTTACATCAAGAAAGAAATTGAAAAAAAGATTTGATATTTTTTTGTGGCGCCTTCACGCTATCAATCTTGAAGGCTAACTGAGGCAGTGCATAGCTTCAGTTTGTCAACACCGACAACTTTGGTCAACATGTCTGATGGGTTCATTGATCCTCGTATCTTCTGCATGGAAAGACTTTATTCACTTATCAATTCTCGGATATGATGATACCTCAACTCGATATGCTTCGATCTTGCATGAAACGCTGGATTCTTGGAAAGATGAATTGCACTTTGGTTATTGCTTAAAAGCTCACAATTGTCTCGCTTTTTACCTAGCTTTTAAAGAAAATTCTTGACCCAAATCATCTCTTTTCGAGCTTCTAAGATTGCCATGTATTCTGCTTCAGTGGTAGATAGAGCAACACTTTTCAAAAGTCTGGACATCAAGCTAACAGCAGTACCACCCAAGGTGAACACGTAGCCTGTGGTACTTTTTTGACTATCCAGATCGCCGCCTAAATTTGCATCAGCAAAACCTTGTAAGATAATATTGCTCCTTTTAAAACAAAGTGTCATACCTGAGGCGCCTTTGAGATATCGCAATATCCATTTTACACCTTCCCAATGCTCCTTTCCTGGATTTGACATGTATCTACCGACAACTCCAATTGCATGGGCTATGTCAGGTCTAGTGCAAACCATAGCATACATCAAACTTCCTACTGCTGAAGCATATGGAACATTGGACATGTACTTCTTTTCTTCATCTGTATTAGGTGACTGGTCCTTCAACGGATTAAGATGGCTTCCGAGTAGAGTGCTTCTGGTCTTTGCATCATGAAGACTGAACCTGCTTAGCATCTTCTGTATGTACTTTTCTTGAGACAATTTTAAGGTTCTTTCAGACCTGTTTCTGCTAATCCTCATCCCAAGCATTTTCTTAGATGGTCCTAAGTCTTTCATTTCAAACTCCCCACCAGTTGTTGCTTAACCATGTTGATCTCATTTATGCTAGATCATGCAATTAACATATCATCAACGTACAATAGTAAAATGATATAAGATTTATAAAATTTTTTGATATAACAATAATGGTCCATCTCACATCGTGTGAAATCATTATTATGCATGAATCCATCAAATTTCTTGTACAATTGTCGGGGTGCTTGTTTCAAACCATACAAACTCTTCTGTAACTTACACATAAGGTTTTCTTTACCAGAAACTTGAAAACCTTCAGGTTGCTTCATGTAGATGTTTTCTTCAAGGTCACAATGCAAGAAAGCAGTTTTAACATCTAGCTACTCCAAATGCAAATTTTCTGCAGCTACGATACTTAGCACCAACATGATAGTAGTTAATTTGACTACAGGAGAGAAGATCTCAGTGTAGTCAATCCCTTCCTTCTGCTGAAAGCCTTTTACTACTAATCGTGCTTTGTATCTCTTCTTACCATCATGCTCTTCCTTGATCCTGTACATCTACTTGTTTTGCAATGCCTTCTTTCCTTTTGGTAACTCTGTAAGTATCCATGTTTTATTCTTTTGAAGGGAATTCATCTCTTCTTTCATGGCTAGCTTCCACTTATCAGAGCTTATCACCTGCATTACTTCAACAAAATGCTCTCGTTCTCCAACATTAGTGAGAAGTAAATAGTGGAGAGAGAGAGTTAGCCTATCTGGAGCATTCGTAACTCTTTTAGATCTCCTTAATGTAGGTTCAGGATTAACTGATCCCGAATTTGATTCAAATCCTGACTCCAGATCTGGTTCTCCATCTGATTCTATCTCTGATTTTGATTTTAATTCTGATCCAGATTCGGCTTTTGGTTCCGTATCTTCATTTTCAGATCCAGTTGTAGTCTCTCTAGCCACTTCATTTCCTGAGATTTCTTCTAACTTTACTGTTTCAGATATATGTCTACTAGTGCTGGTTGGTTCTACTTCAAGCTTGTCTTTGTACATCAT
This sequence comes from Nicotiana otophora, assembly GCA_000715115.1. Classification (NCBI taxonomy): domain Eukaryota; kingdom Viridiplantae; phylum Streptophyta; class Magnoliopsida; order Solanales; family Solanaceae; genus Nicotiana; species Nicotiana otophora. The sequence goes on along the minus strand of AWOL01S0001255.1, from coordinate 269,959 downwards.
ATTTTCATTAAATGTGATATTCCTGTGTCTTAGGATCTTTCTATTCCGATCATCCCAAAATCGATAACCAAAATTATCATCACCATAGACAATAAAGAAACATTTCTTGGCCTTAGGATCAAGCTTATCTCTATCATTAGAGTTTACGTGCACATAAGCAACACAATCAAAAAATTTCAGATGTGAGAGAGTTACCTCCTTTCCTGTCCATATGTCCTCAGGAATTTCAAAATCCAGCGGTATAGAGGGTCCCCTGTTTATGAGGTAAGCTGTCATGTTAACAGCCTCAACCCAAAAATACTTCGGCAATCCATAATGTATTCTCATACTTCTGGCTCTTTCATTTAGGGTTCTATTCATTCTCTCAGTAACGCCATTTTATTTCGGTGTTCCAGGAACTGTCTTGATCATTCTGATCCATTCTCAGAGCAAAATGCTTTAAACTCTTGACTATCATACTCTCCTCCATTGTCAGACTTCAGACATTTTAACTTTAGACTTGTCTGATTTTTAACTTCAACTTTCCATCTTTTAAAGGTAACAAACACATCAAATTTATTTTTCAGAAAATAAACCCATACCTTTCTAGTAGAATCATCATTGAAGGTGACATAATAGCGTGAGCCTCCCAGAGAAGTTACATGTGTTGGTCCACACACATCTATATGCACTAGTTCCAGCTTCTCTTTCTTTGGCGTCCTTCCCATCTTTGAGAAACTAACTCTCTTTTTTTCCCCATAAATGCAATCTTCGCACAAACCTAATTCAACATGCTTTAGGTTTGGCAACTTTTCTTTGGATGCCAATAACTTCATTCCCTTCTCACTCATATGCCCGAGCCTCCAGTGCCACAATATTTTATCACGACCATGATCAACTGTTGCTATAGTATATCTCTGTATTGCAGTTGCATATAGTGTTCCATTCTTGAAGCCTCGTGCCACAACCAAATTTTCTTTGGTTATCTTCCACGATCCGTTACCGAATGTTGTTGTATATCCTTCACTGTCAATCTGACCCATATATATCAGATTTTTCTTAAGGCCAGGAACATATTGGACATTTTACAATTTTCATAGCGTGCCTTGTGAAGTCTTTATATGAACTTCACATTTCCCAACAATGTCCAGAGGTTCGCCATCTGCTAGATAAACTTTCCCAAATTTTCCAACAATATAATTATGCAATAATTCTTTGCATGATGTAGAGTGAAAGGATGCACCTGGGTCGAGAATCCAAGATTCGACTGGACTGTCTCACAACAAATTAGTGCATCACTGACTTGTTCAGCAATTGCATTTGCTGAATTATCATCCTTGTATTGATCATTCTTCTTCTTCTTTGGACCTCTACACTGACTACTGTAGTGACCCCTTTTATCGCAATTCCAAAACATAATGTCTTTGCGATTTTTGAATTGCCCTCTTCTCCTTGACTTTGATCTGCCACGACCATGACTTTGTCCTCTTTGGTTGTTTCACCCCCCTGCTTTCGGTATTCAAAGCAGATCATGGGGAATCACTTAATTCTCTCCGGTGAATATCTTAACTTAGAACCAAGTCTCTAATATCATCCAATTTGAGTTTGGTACTTCTCGATGAACTCCTAACTGAAGTTACTGTTGCAAACCAACTCTCCGATAGAGATGATAGTAGAATCAATACTCTGACTTCGTCATTGAATGCTAAGCTGACAGAACTCAAGTGAGTTAATATTACACTAAACCCATTGATATGGTCCGTGACAGATCCACCTTCTGTCATCTTTAAGTTGAATAATCGACGCATCAAGTAGACTATATTTGAAGCATATGACTTCTCGTACATATTTGATAACGCCTTCATCAGGCCTGCATTGGTCTTCTCGTTAATGATGTTAAACACCACATTTCGTGTTAGCATCAAACGAATCACACTAAGAGCTTGGCGATCTAATAGACCCCAATCCGCTTTGGCCACAGTCTCTGGTTTTACCTCGGTCAGAGGTAAATGTAATTGTTTCTAGTATAAATAATCCTCTATTTGCATTTTTCAGAATCCAAAATCTTTGCCATTGAACTTGTCAATCTTAACCTTCTCTTCTTCCGATGCCATTTTCACAAAACAAAATTTATGTAAATAGCGCCTGTGAATAGTAATGATGATTAATAGTGTCGCACTATTCTTGTGAATAGTACCTGCACCAGTACCGTACTTGTCTACCAGAATTATATTATTTGTGCTCTGATACTAGTTGTTGGAAAACATGTCAGGCTAATAGAAGAGAAAAATATTTGAAAGAGAAAAGCAATAAATTGCACAAGACAAGACAAGACAAGATTTACGTGGTTCAAAAATTTTGCCTACTCCACGGCCATACAAAGAATAACTCTTTATTACTTGAAGAGATAAAGAAGAAGCTGAGAGATAATTAACAAATGAAAATGCATACCCATTTTATAGGCATTTGAATGCCCTGCCGAGGTAAGCGCTTACATCATAGGAATGCCGATGTAAGCGCATACATCATAAGAATGCCGATGTAAGTGCTTACATCATAAGTTCATCTCTTTTTGATTTTTCTTTCTTTTTGTTTTGTCTACTAATCCTCATCCCAAGAATTTGCTTAGATGGTCCTAAGTCTTTCATTTCAAACTCCCCACCAGTTGTTGCTTAACCATGTTGATCTCATTTATGCTAGATCATGCAATTAACATATCATCAACGTACAATAGTAAAATGATATAAGATTTATAAAATTTTTTGATATAACAATAATGGTCCATCTCACATCGTGTGAAACAGTTATTATGCATGAATCCATCAAATTTCTTGTACAATTGTTGGGGTGCTTGTTTCAAACCATACAAACTCTTCTGTAACTTACACATAAGGTTTTCTTTACCAGAAACTTGAAAACCTTCAGGTTGCTTCATGTAGACGTCTTCTTCAAGGTCACCATGCAAGAAAGCAGTTTTAACATCTAGCTTCTACAAATATAATTTTTTTGCAGCTACGATACTTAGCACCAACCTGATAGTAGTTAATTTGAATACATGAGAGAAGATCTCGGTGTAGTCAATCCCTTCCTTCTGCTGAAAGCCTTTTACTATAAATTGTGCTTTATATCTCTTCTTACCATCATGCTCTTCCTTGACCCAGTAGACCCACTTGTTTTGCAATGCCTTCTTTCCTTTTGGTAACTCTGTAAGTATCCATATTTTATTCTTTTGAAGAGAATTCATCTATTCTTCAACAAAATGCTCTGGTTCTCCAGCATCAGTCAGAAGTAAATAGTGGAGAGAGAGAGAGAGTTAATCTATCAGGAGGTACTATAGTATTCAACCACATATAACGACCCGGCTAGTCATTTTGAGAGTTGTAGTATCGTTCCCCTATTTATTGCTCATTTTGTAATTTATAGTTGTTATATGATTTGCGAGGATAGTCAGTTCGGGTCCGAAAAGATTTTGGAATGAATTAAGACACTTAGTCTCAAGATTGAAAGCTTAAGTTGAAATAGTTGATCGGATTTTGACATATATAAAAATGACCCCGAAATAGAGTTTTGATGATTTCAATAGCTCCGTTTGGTAATTTTGTACTTAGGAGCGTGTCCGTAAAATTTCTTGGAAGTTCATAGTTAAATTAGGCTTGAAATGGCTAAAATAAAATTTTAAGTTTGGAAGTTTGACCGGGGAGTTGACTTTTTGATATCGGGGTCAAAATCCAGTTCTTAAACATTTTATAGGCCCATTATGTCATTTATGACTTGTGTGCAAAATTTGAGATCAATCGGACTTGATTTGGTAGGTTTCGGCATCGAATGTAGAAGTTAGAATTTCTTAGTTTCATTAAGCTTGAATTGGGGTAAGATTCATGTTTTTAGCGTTGTTTGATATGATTTGAGGCTTCAACTAAGTTCGTATGATGTTTTGGAACTTATTGATATATTTGGTTGAGGTTCCGGGGGCCTCGGTAAGTTTCGGATGGTTAAGGGATCAAATTTGGACATTCTTTGCACATTAGAGAGAAAGTGAGAAAAACGGAAAAAAGGCTAGTCTGCTCCTCTTTATTCAACAAAAGGCACACTTCTTCCTCCATGAAAAATCAGTCCAAAATTCCCTCAAAATACCATGTAAAGCTCTACAAAGAACACCCAAAAATGCACCAAACTCCAACCTGAAAACAACCCCAAAACAGCCCCTGTTTTCCATCACCAAAACCCAGCAAAACCATATCTAAAACCTCCAAATTTCATCCCGAAATCTCCCCCAAAACAGTCCAAAAAATGACCTCAAAAACAACTAGTTTTTCCAGCGAAAATCTCCTGCAAAATCAGCAGACAAACAACACCAAACAGCCCTAAACCAGATGCAAAATCTACCCCCAAAACAGCCCCCCAAACACTGAAAATAGCTTCCCAAAACACCGACAAAATAGTCCAAAAAATGTTCAAAAACAACAGCTCAAATTGCTGCCATTTTTCGCCGAGAAAACAACTCCAAAATCTTCCATTAATCTCGTGAAGCTCTGTGCTCGAGGTCGTTGCCGAAGAGTCTCCTATTCGAACTCCGGTCACGGTTCAAGTTCAGAAATATTTTGATCGGAGCTTAGTGTTGCACGTTCTTTTAGAACAGATCATTTGCTGTACCGTTGTTTGCTTTGGGGTGCTCCATTATTCAATTCTCAAAGAAATTTGCTATAGTAAAAGATTTGGGCCATTCGGAGTCGAAAAATCGAGGGTAATACATCTTATCGATTGATTGAGCGAGATTCGAGATAAGTGACTTGTCTAACCTTGTGTGGGGGAAATTCTCCTTAGGATTGATAATGTCATAAAAATTGTGATGTGTTGAAAGTCGTGTACGCGAGGTGACGAGTGTGTACACAGGTTAAATGTGAAAACTCTCGTTTTAAATTGTGGATCTCTCTTACATATTAATTAAATTATTTTATCTCGTTATATTCATCATCATTTTTTACATTTTAAATTTGCCTTACCTTTTCCTGCTAAGAAGCTTTGTTTCTTTTATTCTGTGTTCGTTATTTGAGGGTTGAATTTCTTAATTGATTTATTATTAAAATAAAGTATTTGACATTTAAAAGTTGGTATTGAGACAAAGTGTTAAATTTATAAAATATTATTTTATTGAGTTATTTACTCCCGAATATTATGTTGAGATTTTGTATTCATTGTGATTGAGCTGTGGGCTCCTTATTGTGGAAAGTAATGTGTTTGTTGATTAATTTTGGCAAGTCGAAATATTTGGTCACTTGAGATGCAAATTGTGATAAATTGTGATATTGATACACATGCGGTAATATTAGGTGTGGGTGTTGAAACGCATGCGTTGAGTGATACGCATGGCTAGTAGGGGAACTACTAGAGGTGCGGTTTGATAAGGATGGCTAAAACGCGGGATGCTATTTCGGGAAAAATGATTTCTTTAGAATTAAATGTGAAGGCTCCCGTGGTGATATAAGGAAAAGAATTATTGTGAATTTATTTATGATTTGGGACTACGAGGTGGTACCTCGGGAGTGTCCTTGTTGATATTTTCTCATTTGTGTATTTGCCTTTGGCTATTTTGTATTTTCCTTAAATATGTAAATTCTTGTTTTCCTTCCGTGAGGTATTATTTGCTCTTATTTTGTATAGCTAAATTGTGACATATTCTTTACTTGATTTATTCCCATTGTCATTATTATTATAATATTGTTAACTTTTTGCCTTGTCTTTTATTATTTCCAGTAGGGTCCTGACCTGACCTCGTCACTACTCTACTGAGGTTAGGCTTGACACTTATTGAGTACCGCTGTGTTGTACTCATACTATGCTTCTGTACATATTTTTTTGTAGATTCAGGTACTTCCTACCAGACCAGGTATCAGTGAGCTAGTCTGCACGTGGAGACTTCAAGGTACATCTGCCAGCGTCCGCATACCTCAGAGTCCCCCTCTATCTTTATTATGTTATTTTCCTTATCTTCACTAGAATCTGTTGTTTAGAGACATTTAGTATTTCTCTTAGAAGCTTGTGAGTTATTTCTACCGGGTTTTGGGAGTTGTAACTATTTGAATCGCGGTTTGATTTATTTTATATGTTGAGATTTAAGTTTCAGTTTTTTTATTTCACATAGTTTATAGGCTTACCTAGTGTTAGAGACTAGGTGCCATCACGACATC